>JXCR01058843.1:161760-172808 GCA_002079205.1 Phalaenopsis hybrid cultivar
GTACTTTCATTTTATTCTATATTTTATTTTATGTTTGCAGTTAGATAATTTTTAATTATTGTTTTAAATGTTTAGTGTTGTAGTTGAAATTTGCATGTGTAGTTATAATAACTTTGATTAGTACTTTATAAAATTGTATTGTGATGTGTTAGTGAAATATTGTGTTTGTATAATGTTTAGTTTTGTACTTATTTCAAAATTTCATTACCCAGCAAATTCTCTAATGCTTTATATGTATAGAAATCTCCTAATATTACAGACCAGTTAAAGTAAAAATTTTGAGAAAGAACTGCAAAAATTTCAGAAAGATGAAAATGCTTAAAGTACTGATGTATGATTTATATTTAGAATTTTTCTTTCCACCTGTATCATTCCATATTAAAAAATTTTAGTTTGGGGGAGGGAAAAAAAAAGATTAACTATTATATGTTCTCAATTTAAATATTTTCAAAAATTATTAATATGATTTTTTGTAGTGAATTTAATTCAGATAACTATATTTTGTAGATATTTAAATATTATGGTAGATTTAAAGTAATATTTTTGTAAGAAAAATTAATTTTGTAGATTAAGATATTTAGTATAAGAGAATAAGACTATAGTTAACTATTTAAAGTAAGAAAATTATATTTTGAAATATTAAGAATCTTAGAAATTCATTTGAAAAGAAAAGATTGTGGCTCAATAATGTAAAAGCTATGAAATACTTATAAGATAAAAGAATGTTTTGAGTTTCAAATTTAGGAAAAGAAAAGTGAAGTTCAAAATTATTAAAGACTATCCACATATAGTAATCTTCACTTGAAAAATAAAAAGAAAAGATTGACAACAATCCCTGAAAAGAAAAGAAAAATATATAGGATTGAAAACAATCCAAATGAAAAAAATATATATATAAGTGAGGAAAAGCTTGAAGAGATGCCTAATCAAAAATTGATTTCACTTGGATCTACCTAAAGGGAAACCCTAAATACAATCCTGAACTTATATTTATGGAATAACATCTTTTACTAGTAATGTTCTCATGAGTTCCATCATTTGAATTTTTAAAGTAATTTGATATTATAACATATAGTCATTCTTGAAATGAATAAAAAACTAGAACTCTTAAACTTGATGACTAGATAGTCTTGTATCTACAGAGTTAATTTAATTATAATTTTTTTTGAAAATCTCACTATGATATTTACTTAAATTAAACTTATAGTATTTCTGAATTAAAACTTTACNACAAAACTTCTCTCACTGGCTTCATTCCTCCCCGAGCCTCTCGTAGCTCTCCACATCTTATTTTAGTTGCCTGATTTTGGCATTTTCATCATTTGGTCATTAAATAGAGTATCTTTTACTTATGATCCCATTATTTTGTCACCATTAAAGTGTGATATTCTGTCAACAGATCACAATTCAAAATGCCATTATTTTATTTACTCCAAATCCTACCATCATTAATAAAAATTTATGAACATTTACTTCATTTAAAAAAAGAATTGTAGCGATTTAAAACAATAGGATAATAAACAAGAGAAGAGTTTAACTATCTCTAAAAGATAAATAAGATCAAATATAAAATATTCTAAAAAAACTTCTACAATTGACAAGCCAGGTTTCACTTTAAATCCACGAACATTCTAAGAAGCCAATTTCGAAAGAAACATAATAACAATCAAAAGAAGGAAAAGAAAAAACGTAATAAACCAAGAATAACAAATCATTTAAATCCATCTTTCTTACTTCTAACAAAAACATTAGAAGTAGAATCAACATGCATAGAAACATTTTTAAGGTTAATAGAAAATCTTCAAGAGACAGAATCAACATTAATAACGGAAGAATTATTAACTTTCATACCACTCCTTTGTAAAGGATTTACATTAGCAGCATTAACATCCAAATTTTCACCATTAACAATATCCCAAGAAGAAATATTATTAGAAAGAATCACTGTCTGAGAAATAGTTATTAATAGCTCCAATAAGTTTCAGTACTGAAACAAAATCAGAAAGATTTAAATTTGGCTATAATAAAGAATGAGCTCTTACAATAGAGGAGACTTCATTATTAACAATATTATCCGAGGTAAGAGTCATATCAACAGAAGACTCATTAGTACCCAATAAAATAGGTGCATTACCATTAAAGTATGGAGGAATAGAAACATTACAAATATTATTAGAACCATGAGAAGGTCAAACAATATTAACAAATTTACTTCTATTCTTTAAATGACTAGTGGCATTCATCCTGATACAATTCATTCCTCTTTAAGTAGGGATAGCATTAGTAGGCAAGGAAGAAATTTTAAGACAGTTTGATGGATGATGAGAGAGAGTAGAACAAGTTTGCATCTCACCGATTTCCATTCATAGATCATAGGAATAATAAATTCTTGTTCTTAAAAACGATAGTAATAGATTCAGGCAAAGGAGAGTCAATGTTTATTTGAACATTAACTATAGCAAACGATAATCGAGAACCCTTAGCTGTCAAAGCAGCCCCCGCACGAGGATACCAATCTTGCTAGTAATTTTATAAATACCTCTTTCCAACCAACAAAACAAAGGAATATTTGAGAAATTAAGCCATATTGGAATCTCTTTAATATCCTCACGAATTGACCAAAAATCAATAGTCCATTTTTTTAAAATAAATGATTTATCTCCAATAAACCATGTGCTACCACAAGAACCATCTCAAAATCTCCAGGGCAAGTAAATTTAAAAAAAAACCCTCAGTTAAAGAAAGAAACTCAATTAAATATTTTAATTTCCAGATTTTACCAATTGACTGAAGGACATTCTGCTAGAAGGCCTTCTACTTAATACATAACCAACCAATCAACTCAAGATGCCATTGTTTAGATCTAACACCAACTTCCTCATCACAGAAAACAATCATATCTTCTACACAAGACACATAAAGATAGACTAAAACCAGAAGAACTGGATAGATTAGAAGAAACTAATCATTTCCATCTTAAAGGCATCACAAGAGCAGAAAAGAATGGGCAAAGCCCTTTAACCCAAAAAAAGTTCAGAATAAAAAATAATAGAAATAAAGTTCTAAAAGTTGTCTCAAGAGAAAGAAAAAAAGACGAAGAATATCTGCGTAATCTCGGAGAAAACCCTTCCCGTCATCCCAACTAACATTAAACAGTTAATAATTAAGGACAATTACATACAATACACCCCAAACATACTATTTACAATCAACCACCCTCTTTCACATTTTTTTTGAAATTCTCACTCAAATATCAAAATTCATGATAAAATATCAACTCATATTTTTCATTTTTATCAAATTGTCAATAATTAGATCATGACACGTGTAACTATATTTGTTCGGTGGTTTAAAAAAAATTCGTGAGTGATTAATTTGTAAAGTGTTTCGGAAGATCTCTATGTAATAATGCCTAATAATCATAAGAAATATTATGTTCGGAGTTTAAACGTGAGCTGCGTCCAGACAACAGATATGATACAGCAGAGGTCCGAGCTCCCATTCTACCTTACAGTATCACATCCGTTGTCGGGATACAATTATGCATCCGGTCACCAAACACGCTCGGGATGTAATATTTTTTCTAATAATTAAGTGGTGCCTCCACGTCACATGGGCTTGGTCCTGCCTGACGCCCTGCTTTCCTTCCGAATCCCTTTGCGTTCTTTGAAAATTTCAATGCGAGCTGTGGAATTTGGTTCGGTGGAGATCATCAACTAATGAGAAAAGAAAGCGCGTCGGGCATGGGCCCACAATATATCAATTTTATCCGGCCAAAATCAAAAGCGAAATCCCTACCGCTCTTCCACGTCTAGCCGTCCATCTCGCCGCTGTTTGTCTTGCGCAGAATTCCTTGGGGCGCCGCTCTCTCGCCTAACATGGTCGTCTCAAGCAGCTCCTCTTCCGGCCGTCGCCTTGGCGTCGATCGCTTCTACAATCCGCCTGCTGTGAGGAGACAACTCGAGCTGCAGCGACAACAGCAGCGGCTGCAGAATACAGTCAATTCGATGGCTCCCGTCGTCGATAAGCATGTCTACGAAGTCAGAGAGGAGTCGGATGATTCCTTGAAACCTTCTGTGTCTTCTTCCTCCTCTTCATCGTCGAACTCTCCTTCTCCTCCTCCTCCGAGGGCGACTCCTGCAGTCGCAAACATGGATCGCTTTTTGGAGGCCACGATCCCCGTGGTTCCAGCTCGGTATTTATCCAAGGTATGTATCTAGCATGGATGAAAATTCTCGAAAATGTGAATGAACTCTTTTAATTAACCCTTTCTATTAGTGATTGTTTCGGTAATTGAGAAGATTGGTTTGTTGCAGACGAGCAAGAGGGGTTGGAGGAAATATGAGGGGGTGGAATTGTGTCCCTACTTCAATCTCGGGGATTTATGGGATTCGTTCAAGGAATGGAGTGCTTATGGTGCAGGAGTGCCGTTGGTCTTGAATGGTGGCGACTGTGTTGTACAGTATTATGTTCCTTTTTTGTCCGGCATCCAGCTCTACCTCGACGACTCCAGGACTAAATGGAGATCAAGGTATGATTGGCATGCTCTTGCATTGCACAATCTGCTTCATTCTTTTGCTGGCCATATTTTTCAAATGTTGGACAGTCTATTGCTAAAAGTGCATCTGGTTGCACTGCATGCCGATTGATCCATGCTACTTTACTCTTTTGAAATTTGGGAGATGTTTAGTTCTATGTCAAGTAAAGTATCAGGCAGTTCATAAAGGATTAATTCACAACAAAATGTTTTAGCATGAACTGGATGATTTATTGGATTAGCGAGACTTGATTTTTTTTGCCATCGGTTGTTGTTGTCTCATGTTTTGCACGGGCAGAATTTTGGTGCTAGGCTAGTCTTTTTATTTATTTGTGCCCTGAAAAGAATGATATCTTGATGGTTCTTGGTATTGATATCGGAATTTTACTAACACTCTAGAGAATACAAATATTACTATTGAATTGAAAATTTAAAATTACACCAATCAAGAGAGAAATCCAAAATTGCAACAAAATAACAACACAACACTAGAATTATGGTTGGATCTAGAGTGTACATGGTCCCAAGTGGGTTGTTTAACAACAGACGAAGGGATTCAACAAAGTGGTAGCAAGTTTGAAAGTGGCGAGGGTGAAGGGATTCAATGCTAGAGAAAGTGTGGGGAGGGTAGAAAGGGATACACATCACCTCAGAAATGAGATACATCCGAAACACCACTTAGATCCCTTAGATACAACCTTAAAAGGGGAAAAGAGGAGCCGACTGCTCTACAAACTCAAATAAAAAATGAAACCCTAAACACCAAATAAACACTTAAATAGAACTACTACTATTAAGAGTGTGCCCCACTCTCATGAGCAAAAACCCTAGGTTTAGAGAGAGACGACCAACTCTTCCTCAACCTGAACCGAACTGGTGATGAATTAGTAAGTGTTCTTGAGCTCATCATACTGAGTCTTGTGATCAAATTGTCACGGCTTACCCAATAGAATGTGACAGACGTTCATGGTTACAGCATCGCATTGTACTTGGTCATGCAATCAATCCTTAATAAAAACTCTGCAAGACGTCTTATATCAATGCTAACCTTGTTCCCCCTATTCAAATAAGTTAGGAAATATGACTGAGAATATTTCTAGTAGTGAGACTCAACTTATCCACCATCTGTGTAGACACCACAATTATAAGGCTACTCACCTTTCACTTTACAGTGTAACTAGTATAAAAGATGTTGTGGCAAAGCTACTACGGCTTTTTCGTAGCCTCAGTTTGAAGGACTCTTCAACCACAAACATCTTTCTCTCATCAACTTGAAGTTGATACTTCTGCACATCCTCACTATTTTCTATGTCTACAATATTACTTTCCTACTTTATTTACTGCTCCTTGCTCAGTGAAAGAGACAACTTTGGTAGTAGAGCAACTGGAGGCGATGTATCAAAACCCAAGACCTCTGAAACACTTCCTTGTGGGCTCTATACTGTGTTTACTGCTCCTTCAGGCTTCTTCCTACTTTGATAACTTTATCATTTTTTTGGAGCGTTTTCACATCTTTCTTAGATGTACCCCTACTGGCTCTTATTGTGGGTGAATGTCCGAGTTACGATAAGGTCCTGATCTGTTTCTATTGTTTCTCCTCCTTCGTGGTGAAGGTTTGAACATCACTCGATGATTAGTAAAGTTGCAACTGAACGACATGGCTGATGACTAACTTCATGCATCCCGAATACGTTGATTTGGTATTTTTCTCTAGCTTCTTTAACTCCTCACATTTTAGCATTAACTACTCAAACTCCACTGTGAATTTCTCTAGGTAGTGTGGGGTAGACATTTCCTCTGCATCTCCTTCTTCTTCTCCCAAATAGTGATTTTATTTTTACATTCTCTGTCTTATTCTCTTCAGATCATCTTACCGCAAAGAGGCATTTTTCTTCAGCGGCAACAAACTTCACCCTCCGACTCTTACTCTTCTCAAACTTCGATAAGTCGACCTTTATCCCCATGACTTCATGTCCTACAAAGGTTCTTCAATCCTTCGACCTTCTCTAATATTGAGACCCAAAGCGAGGTGACATATCCTCCTCTTCACTGGAATCATTCCTATAAGGGATTTAGATTTTTTTTGAATTCCATTATCATGATCAATAGTGATGTCTCTATGGGTCCTTTCCTTAATTTCAAATAGTCTTCGTTGAAGTCTGTAGATTTTCATTGCATATCCTCCATGTAAGATCCCAATCGGCCTCCAACATTTGTCTCCTTGATGACATGGTGTTAGGGTTCAAGTTTGGGAGGTGAGAGAGGGTATATGAGGATGATTTAGATTGCCAAAAATAATAAAAAAAAGAATCAGGGTTAGGTCAGGATTTGACTATGGTTTGATTAGTTTGTCACAATAGGATGAAACTATGGTGTGCTAGCTCTGATACCAAATGATACCGTAATTTAACAAACATCAAAGGGAAAATAAATATTATTGCAAAATTTAAGGTCCAAAATTTCAACAAACAATAGGGAAATATAAAACTCCACAAAACAACACAACATTAGAATTAGGGTTATATCTAGGGTGTTGGTGGCGTCAAGGGGGCTGTTTAACAACAGACGAAGGGATTGAACAAGGTGGCAACAAGCTGGAAAGTGACTAGGCTGAAAAGAATTGATGCAACCGAGAGTGGGGAATGGTTAAAAGGAGATACACACCACCTCAGAAACGAGATACAACCGGAGCACACTTGGACCCCCAACATGCTAAAAAGCAGTTAGGGTGAATGAATTGATGCAACAGAGAGTGGGGAATGGTTAAAAGGGGATATACACCACCTCATAAATGAGATATAACTAGAGCACACTTGGACCCCTGAGACACAACCTTAGAAAGGGAAAAGAGGAACCGACAACTCTACAAACTCAAATTAATAAAAACAAAGCCCTAAAAATCAAAGACACACTTAAATAGACCTACTATTATTAGGAATGGACCCTACTCTTAATTGGGCGGCAACCCTGAACCTAGAGAGGGCATGCCGACCCTCCCTGAAAATTGACGGTTCCGCCTAGCCCCTATGCCAGGTATAGTATGAGTTCCCTTGTTGTTGGTGGGAGTTGTAAGTGTACATTTTAAGACTGCAAAAAGGAAACAATAGGGATTTGCAGAGCACCCTGTTTTCCATGCATAACAGCTATGAGAGTATCTTTTAGACACCATATTTGATAAATAAACTGTCGTTTTTGTGATATGATATTCATTCAAAAGATTCTTCATTCTTTCCAATTATAATTTTATCAATGCCATTTCTTTTAAAAGTGGGAGTGATACAGTTTGATAGCTTATTTGTTCGCTAAGTTTATTTATTCGGTTTAATTTTTGTTAAAGTGGAGCGGGATCTAATCTAATTTTCTAGCATTTTGAATCTAAAATCGTGATTAGTAGGGAGACAATTATGCTTTTTTTTTGTAATACCTAAGATGTCATACTATTCCCAGTGAATTTGATCTGCATCTTTGATGACTTTTGTTAAGGATCATGGGTTTCTATTCTTGTTCTTTACTAGGTTATATGTGATAGGACTAATCAAATGATAAGTGGTTACATGCTGCATCTATATGTGCATATAAAGTTTAAACTATGTCAAATGATTTTTTGTACGGTAATGAATGATTTGGATCCCTTATTACTAAGATGAATATGCACTTTCATTTACCAATTTAAAAACCCAATCAGAGCAAAATCATTTAAATTTTTTGTGGTGATTCAATCATTTTATCTTCCATTGTGGCAAGAGAAAATACCGCTTGCTATATTTTTTTTATTTTTTTTTGCAGGTGGTTTTGCACATAACCAAGTAGTAATTATTGTTTATTCTTTGAAATTTGTTTTTGTAATGTTGAAGTAGTGTAATAGATTTGCTTAAGGTTTTATTTTCTAAGATTGAAATTTTAGAAGATTCTGCCTCTTTCTAGTCCTTTCTCTCCTTTCTCTCCTTTCTCTCCCTTCTTTTTTTAGATTTAAGCCATGTTTGTTAGTATGGTCTTAGTGTCATATTTGAATTTAACGTCTAAAAAAGTGCAATGAACATGAGTAATGCTAAGGATAAAGTTAAATCGTGAAACACTTTGATGAAAGAGATTTTTCATGTAAAAAAAGTAGAGTAATTGTTGGGTCGCTCAATTAAGTAGAAGAGTGCTTGAAGATCATACATAATTTAGGAGATCCTTGAACTACTCCTCGTGTTTAGTTTCATTATGAGCAAGGATCTAATAACTCTAATTCGTCTACATTAACCTAGACTCAGAGCCTTTTCATCTACTTCAATTATAGATGAGATCTTCTCTCACAAGAAAGTTTCCCTGAAAGTCCTCTCTTTTTTCGATTTTGAAGCATCGACCTCAACTCACCAATGCATTTTTTGTGAAAATAACAAAAATGCAATTGTCTCCCAAGTCCTTGAACTGCTCCTCATGTTGAGTTTCATTAAGAGCAAGGATATAATGACTGTAATGCGTCTACATTAACCTAGACTTAGAGCCATTTCATCTACTTCAATTATAGATGATATCTTCATGCAGAAGAAAGTTTCCCTAAAAGACCACTTTTTTTTTCGAGTTTGAAGCATCTACCTCAACTTACCAATGCATTTTCTGTGAAAATCACCAAAGTGCAAATGCCTCCCTCGCCCAAAATCCCCCATCTTCATTTTTAATTCATGAAAATTGATTCAGTTCTCTCAAATGCTTGCTATTTATTATTTTCTTTACAGTGGCATCATTATCATGGTTTTGTTAATTCCAAAGGGAGTTTCTCCTCATATTCTGAATTTAGGTGAAGATTCTTGACATAATTTACTAGTGTCGATAAATCATTGAAGAATCCATATACTCTTTTGGCTAATGAGACAAGCCTGATGTATCACTTTAGAGCCTTTTTAGTACAGTTTGAATGCTACAAAATTGCAAGCCCAATATTTGGAACCACAAAATAGGAGAGGTCACCCTCAAGAATATGTAACTTTCACTCTTTTTATTTCATTTGCAGGGTTCACAGATGTAGTTTATGATAAATAGTACATCTTTTGATATGAACATCTTTGTGAGCTAATCATTATGTAGGGGATCCAATAAAGTCTGACATGTTCCTTAAAGATCTTATTAAAAAGAGAGAACATTGTAATACCTTATTTAAGTTCATGTTATGAATGTACATATTATGTTTTCTGAACAATTTTTCCTATTTGCTATTAGAGCGAAACCTAGCCGCAGGTAGGTTGCATGAACAGAGTAACTGGATCGAGTGACGGTAGGAAGACGAGAAAGCTCTAGCGGCCTACTCGAATCTGAAACACTCAGAAGGGGTTATTTCGTGGTCGTGGCTCCTAGCTTCATCTGAAAGCATTAACACAACTTCTTGTTACGAATTCTTGCAATCGCTCGAACATTTCTGCGGGCCTCCTGCGCTGCGAAGAAGGTCCTTCGCTGCGATCCCATAGGAATAGGATCGTAAATTGCATAAATTTTGAGTTGTGACTTCTAGGCGGTAACAAGGTAGTGATATGCGCTGCAATCCTATAAAGATCGTGAATCGCGACTTTTTGGCGATAACAAGATTTTGATTTGCGATGCAATCACGTAGTAACAAGATCGCTACTTTTAGAGAACGCGAATCGCGACTTCCAGTGCGGTGACGAGCCGATAATAGATTGTGACTTCCAATGCAGCTTGCAGAGAGCCGCGATTTGATCACAGCTTACAGACGTGAAGGATACTGGTAGATGAAAATTGTGCGAGAGTCAATGGATTGGAGCTTCCATGAAAGTTAGAGCCTGAAGTTTTGAAGGCTTTGGCGGGCTCATATAGGTACTTAATGTCTCGATGTGAGCCATCACCTCAGCACGTACTTTGACGTGGGTGAAGTTAGATCTCCTACCTGTGGATTTGAAACTTGATGGACTAGCCATGCATCTTAGTTGGTCGCATCTGATTGAGGCTGCTCTAGTAGGGAAGTGATTAGAGGGATATTTGATGGGAGTCAAGGCCGAGCCAGAAGGTGACAATGCTAAGGGGGATGAGTGGAGGACCAAACACACCTTACTTTATGCCTGGCTTCTCAACTCGATGGTTCCATCGATTGCCTCATCAGTGAATGACATTTGAAAGGTGAATGACATCTGGGCAAAGCTAAAGAGGGCCTGTGCTAGGTTGAGAACCATACAAGGTTGTTTCAGGTTCAATGTGAGATAGAAATAGTGGTAGAGGGTGATAGATCGATTCAGGAATACGCTATAGAACTAGAGCGACTGTGGTNTGATCAATCTACTCTACTAGGGTTTACAGTCTTCTCCAGTATTTGTTTAATCTCTCTATTAGAAATTTCAGCTAACCCACTTGTCTGAGGGTGATAGGAAGCAGAGATTCTATGAATAACATTAAACTTTTCTGTCAATCTCTGAATGTATTTATTCCTGAAATGGGATCATCCGTCAGTGATAATCACTCTCGGCATTCCGTATATAGTGAAAATGTTTTTCATTAAAAATCTTGAAACACTTTTAGC
>JXCR01058858.1:0-31773 GCA_002079205.1 Phalaenopsis hybrid cultivar
CGGACGTAGAGGTATGAAAGGGGATTGGTTCAAATTTGGAACATTTTGTTGTAGAATCCAAAATAGGAAGAACTAGGGGATGTCATGGATCCAGAGGAGAACCTCGGTAACCTCACAAGCTATCCTAATGTTTGGCTTCAGTTTTGATGAGAAATGTTTAAGTGTTTCATCCTGTCGATTTTATTAGTTAGGGCTTACATTCGTGTGAAACTATTACACAAATGGCTTGGAAGATGTGAGGGTTTAGGTCGTGACAAACGATAACCTCAAAATCGTAAGACGAGTTAAAGCTTATATTGTATAGCAGGGCTATACGATGGCCTAAAGATAAGATGAGGATTTAAGTTGCATAAGCAAGCAACCTCAATGTCCTATGGCTTTGTTGTTTAAGTCTAAGGAAGGAAGATTGGTTTTGCTGGGGAAGACAAGTTTTGTTGTTGAAGATGGTCGTACTGCCCACCATGCTAGCTTCAAGCTCCTTACCGTGACGAGTTTGAGTTTTCTAGTGTGTGTCAAATTATGATGTCAAATCAGGTGACCTTATGGTTGAAGTTCTTTAATATTTATGGGGGCATATTAAAGTTGATTAGAGCAACACCGGTTAGGATCCTACGGTTCCCTCATTCCAGAACCACTATTTTCTATTGGATTCACTTAGTCCAAATGAATTTACTAAACTCAACTTAATGAGCTCATAATTTCATTTAGACCATGAGAAGTGTCGTTAGCAACCGTAGGTTACCTCCTCCGAGAAATTTTTGATCATCCGATAGAGACATCTTAATTTAGTTGCAATTTGTAGTTTTGTGTGATGTTTGTGATTAAATTTTGAGTTGTTTTATATTTTGAATGTTGTGGCGGAGAATTTTATCTTGGTTGATTTTAGTTTTTGTTTTGGTTTTGGTTTTGTGGCTATCCTGTTAGTTATAGTTTTCATGCAGGCACAGTGACATCGTTGTTTAGCATGCATGTTTGTATAAGCATAAAAGTATAGCATAAAAGTACAAGAAAGACGACACTAAACACTTTAAAAGCGTACTTGGCGAGCCTTCTCGTTCCACCACCTAAAACTCAAAAGGCATGTTAAGGCAGTTTATATGAGACATGGAAGTAAAATTTTGACGACTAATCTAACCCTAGGTCATATCTTGGTGGGTCCTTATGAGTTTAATTAAGGATGATGTTGCCAAGAAAACTATATTAAGTTTAGTAGATCTCCGAGGTATCCAACAGATCTAGAGAAAGAAGTAGGTATGTTCTACTCTTTCGCTGCCTGGTGGAAAATCCCGAGTTCTAAATCAAAATTGAGCTCAAAGAATGGGTCAATTGAGTTTGGATTTGGTTTTTTTTGTCATATTAAAGGTTAATTTGAGTTTGGAATTGAAATTTGGGGAGATTGGGATCAAATTGATAGACATTTGGAGTGATTTGGGGAAAATATGGGCCTTTAAAGGGTAATTATGGGGTTTTGATCAAAGATGGTTAAATTGGCCAAATTGGATTATGTGATAGTTGAGAAAAATTAAATTGGGAATATTTGGGAGGTTTTGGAAATTTTTATGATTTTTTGGAATTTTTTGGAACTTTGGGGTAAGGAGGGGTATTTTGGTAATTTGGCCAATTTTGGTGATTTTGGGTAGTTTGGGTGTTTTCAGGTTGTTTTGAAAATTTTTTTGAGTCAAGTTGGGTATTTTGGCTAGATTTTAAAATTTTGGCCAAATTTGGGGTCCCAAAGGTATCTAGGTAATTTAGGGGAATTTAGGGGCAAAAGGCAAGGTTGGGTATCTTAGTAGAGTTGAGGTACCAACCACCATCAATAAGCCATGGGCCAATGGAAACCCCATTTTGGATCCTCTATGTAGTGACCATAGCCAAACCCTAGCCCAAGGCTAATGGGTTTAGGAGACCACTTACATGAGTCTCCCAAAAGTATCAAGGGGTCAAAGCCTAGAAGTTTAAGTTTAGGGTAGTGAGTGATTGTGAGTGCAAGTGATTGCAAGTGAGTGCCTTCGCCCTAGACCAACACCCATAGTCAACCATAAGGTCAAGAAATCCTAAGGGGGGCTCATCTTGAGTTCTTCTATAATGACCTCACCTACTAAGTGCTAGAGGTTATGACTAAAATTTGGAACTTCGAGTTGAGTAAAGAAGAGTTTGAAATTTCTAATGGTGAGGTTTCCTTGTCTAATTTTCTAAGAATAGTCAATATGAAAGTCTTTTGGGTAGAAATTAGGCTACTAAAGAGGAAAGATTAAACCTCAACTAGAAGTGAGGTCAACAAATGGACCCCCAATAGGTGTGGTGTGCTGGACAAGCACACCACGCGTATTAGCGTTGACCGACGAGATCAATAAAGCCAATACAAACTCCTAAGTCGGCAGATATATAAAGGAGTGTAGAGTTGTGTGTGTGATTTGTTTCTGCTGGGGAATTAGAAGGTGATCGTTTGATTGAAATCATGGAGTAGGGACTCTCGCTAGGGATTAGAGAGTAAATTTGAGTTATGAAATTTTGGGTATTCGTAAAGGATGGGAGTCAGTATATAAGTGCTGACCCCGAGGTAGGAATTGAAATTTGGGTATCAATTTTGAAATAAGAATCAGATGCCATAATCCATTTACGGTGGTCTTGAAACTTATTTCAAAATATGGGAATAGGATTGTGTTGGAGGACCAAATCGAGATGGAAAACACAGAGGCCCACATCCGACTCCAAAGAAAATATCTAGTACATTGAGGAGGAAAGCACTGGGACTCACATCCAACTCGAGTGGTAACAAGAAAATATGTGTGTCACATCAGGAAGAAAAGCACTAGGACTCAAATCTGACCAAAGAGGTGATAAGAAAATATGTGTGTCGCGCTAGGAAAGAAAGCACTAGGACTCACATCCAACCCAAGCGGTGACAAGAAAAAATGTGTGTTACATTGAGAAGGAATACACCAGGACTCACATCAACCTCAAGAGGTAACGAGAAAATATGTGCTTCACATTAGGAAGAAAAGCACTAGGACTCACATCCAACCCAAGCGCTGACAAGAAAATATATGTGTTACATTGAGTCACATCCAACTCAAGAAGTAACGAGAAAATATGTGTGCCACGTTAAGAAGGAAAGAACGAGGACTCACATCCAACCCAAGAGGTGATGAGAAACTATGTGCATCACATTATGAAGGAAAGCACTAGGACTCACATCCAACCCAAGAGGTGATGAGATATTATGTGCATCACGCTAGGAAGGAAAGCACTATGACTCACATCCAACCCAAGCGGTGACAAGAAAATATGTGTGTTACATTGAGAAGGAAAGCACCAGGACTCATATCCAACTCAAGAGGTAACGAGAAAATATGTGCATCACGCTAGGAAGGAAAGCACTAGGACTCACATTCAACCCAAGTGGTGACAAGAAAATATGTGTGCTTATGAAGAAAATATGCAGATTCACACATGTGAATTCGTAGGGAATATGTGCATAGAATATGTGAAGAAATAGGAAGCCTTAAAATCCGTTGAATGGGGCCTCGTACTGATCTTTGGAAAATTTGAAATTTAAAGGAATCCGAAGCCATAACATTCATGGAAAGGGGCCTCACACCGATCTTTGGATAATTTGAAATTTGAAGGAATCGGAAGCCTTAACATCCATTGAACGGGGCCTCACACCGATCTTCAAAGAGTCATATGAAAACAGTGTAGAGAGTTTGTGATGTTGAATTTGCAAAAATGTGTCATGTGAAAATGTTGATTTTATTGAAGAAGATTTACAGAGTATTGCGGGTTTTTGTGCAGAATGTGAAATTCCACGGGGATGTTAAGAGAGTTAATGGAGATAAATATGGTTGTGCTGCGCACACAAAGAGTAAGAAACTTCAAAAATGAGAGAATCCACTCAACAGATTCGTTTATTTTTCTTATTATTCTTATGACATTTAATTTTTCAAAATATGTTTTTAAAGTTTTAATTTTAGTTGGTTGATTTTTAAAAGAAATTTGTTTTCTTGTTTATTCATTGATGATTATTTTTTATTTAAATTTCATTTATTGTTAAAGATTTGTTGTTTCATTCTTTCATCATTAAAATACTGAACCAACGCGTGTTCGTGGCTTTCATCCATCGCACAAAAAGGAAACTGACAAAAAAGGCACATTTTGAGATAAATTTCTTTTAATCTGCTCCAATAAAGATTTTACAGATTGAACATAGGCTAAAACCTCAAAAAGGTATTATATATAGTCCATGTCAAAATACATTCAAAACATCTCATGCTATGAATATATTGTAGGTTGAATATATCAGATACATATAATGTTGCTATATATAAAAAAGTTAACCCTCTGAACATCTTTACAAGGTACGAGGAGCTCCTGATCAAGCAGACCTTCTAAGCCATGCTCTAGGATAAGAGTTCCCTTTGCATGTACTTAGAGGTACAACCCTCTCATAGCTCGTACAGCAGTAGCTCTTCCAGTTTCGGGTATGGCTGGAATCCATAAGGCATTTTGCTATCATCCATCCTGTGGAAAGTCACAGACACCCTACGATGTCGTACCCCTGGAATGCAATGTTTGACGACATATGCACCGTTGCCTTTAAGAACGAGCATTGAACCAACTGGTAGAGGAATCTCCACAGAACCTCTGAACTCACCAGGGCTGACAATATCGATTTCTTTCCTAAATAAAATATTTCTCATGCTCAGAAATAAGACCATGCTGAAGGGTCTTACAAAATCAAGATGATCAATGAGTGGAGGAATGCAATCACCCTCGTCGTAGATGTTGATAATATAACTATTTGGAATGCAGGTAGCAGGCAGAATACTCCATTTGACCATTCTTTTGATCATCCACTTTATCATTGGTGGTAGCAGATCTACTTGATCATGTCTGAGGATTCCAAGCGGATTCCCCTGTCTGTCATCTGTGAAGTTGTAGCAGTAGCCACACTGGATAGTAATTCTCCATTTTCCTCACATCCATTTCCTTGGCTCAGAATAGGTCCTTTCCATAAATAAACCTGCTTGACCTCTGTCCCTTAGGTCAAAGATGCAGTCAAGTATACTTTGTTCGTCAGTCTCTGAGAAGACTCTGGTATAGAGTTCTAATCCCTCCAGTATGTTGATGAATTTTCCCTGAACTTCTTCGTAAAATTCAAATTCTCTTTTATTTACTTTACTTATCTTGTAGTACTCCATCGTACTAGGGGTCGGTAGCTGTTGCGGACGTTCCTCCCTTCAAGCATTGGCAGGAACCAAAACTGGCGTTGGTTGATCTAGAACACGAGACTCGGCATCTAGTTGGATGTACAACCCTTGGCTCCATGGTATATACTGATATGTCCTTAGTGGGATGTATGGCTCATTTATCATAAAATCTGAAGTCTGAGACCCATTGGTGTTTGAGGTATACTCTTCCAATATACTGAAACGCTATAAATGTAGAACATTGCAATCCGGGCATTCTACAAATGCGCCCATGGCTGATGTCCCAACCAGTATTTCAGTGTTGCACGTCGAGCAACCCTTGCATAAAACATATGAAACTAAAAGTGTATCTGACTCTGTCACAAACCCTGGTTCTTTATCCATGGTGGGTAGGCTAGCAGAAGTTTCTTTCAGGTCTGAATCATAAATATGCTCCTCAGGAATAGGGGTGATAAAGTTGTTCATCTCTCTCTGACGTCTGTGTTCTTGCCGTAAAAAATCTCTCTGCTACTTGCGGCTGGCATTCCTGTGTTGCATCCTGCAAAGCGAAGTACTTGACAGTCGTTTGTTATTGATGGCTACAAGGCCTCTGATTGGTGTAGCTACCATGGAGGGCAGACGGCTGGGCCCCTCCATCGGATCTTGCTCTGTTATCACATTCTTGCCTTTGTGTGATACATTATCTTTGGCGGTCACCCTCAGTAGTGAAGGCAATCCTTCTTTCTCTTTGCAGCTGACCACATTCATGAGAGAAACTTTGTAGTCCATGTCAACCTGGTTAAAATCCATGTTGAAGTCTATGGTGCCACCCTCCGGCGCCATCTCCTCATTTAGTGCGAAGCTCCAGCCATCCTTGAAAGCAAAGATTAGCCTCTGTCCCTAAATTTTTTAGCAGACGACAGAAAAAACATCAGTGGGCCAAAGCTTGACATGAACAAGAACAAATTAAAGTAAATTTTAGTTTGTTTTGGTGAAATGAATTGTTTATTTTATGTATGAGTTTTGTTTAATTTAGTGGAATATTAAGTTCAAAAGGTAGAAAGGAGAAAATTTGAAGTTTAAAATTTCTTTCCCAAAATTTTCATTATATTGAGGTTAATTACAAAATTTGGGCCCGGTCATACACATTTGGCCAAATAGATAACCCTAAAACAATCAAAGTTTCCAAAGCTTCAAAGCAAGCAGAGGCAAGCGGTGTCAGGTTGCGTAATAGGTTTTCAGATATCGTCCATTTATTGGTATCATGGGTCTTTCGCCCTAGAAGTCCACTAGCTGGTAGGCTCCTCCTGTGTAGACCTTTTCAATGACAAATGGTCCCTCCTAAGTTGGCTTAAATTTTCCACCTATTTTGCGGCGTGCAAGAATAGGCCTTTTGAGCACAAGTACGAGCTCACAAACTTTGAATGTCCTTGAGCGGACCAACTTGTCATGGGCTTGTACCATCTTCGCCTGGTAAAGCTCCAAATGTTGTTGTGCTTCTAGTCGTTTTCCCTCGAGACTTTCTAGTTCTTCAAGTCTGAGTTTTGCACTTTCTCCTGTTGTGAGTTGGTTGGCAACAACAACTCTAAGAGATGGTGTCTGGATTTCTAGCGGTAGCATAGCCTCGGCTCCGTACACGAGCATATAGGGTGTGCACTGAGTGGGAGTCCTGAAAGTTGTCCGGTAGGCCCCCAAGGCTTCTAATAGTTTGTTGTGCCAAACCCTTTTGTTTTCATTCAGTGTTTTCTTCAAAATCTGTACCAGTGTTTTGTTGAAAGCCTCAATAAGACCATTTGCTCTGGGATAGTAAATCGTAGAGTATCTCCAATCTATCCCATGTCTTTTGACAAAATTGTTGATCTTTCATAGTAAATTGTAGAGTATCTCCAATCTATCCCATATCTTCTGACAAAATTGTTGATCTTTGTGCTTCTAAAAGTTATCCCATTATAAAAAATTATTCTTCGTGGTACGCTGAAATGGTAGACAATTTGGCTTTTGAGAAAATGAAGGACGTGTTGTGTCGTGACCTCTCGTAACGGTACTGCCTCTGTTCATTTGAAGAAGTTATCTGTAGCAGCAAGTATAAACCTGTGTCCTTTGGAAGATGGAGGGTCTATCAGACCTATTATGTCTGTGCCCGACACTTGAATGGCCACAAGGCAACAGTTCGGTGTAGCACATTCGGAGCCTGGTGTAAGACCACTCCATGCACTTGGCATTAGTTACATTTTTTGGCTGTATCCATGCAATCAGACATCATTGGTGGCCAATAATATCTGAGTCTTTTGATCTTCATTTTTATTGTTGGCCCCGACTGGTGATTGCCACACAATTCGGCATGTACCTCTTTGACAATATTTTGTGATTCAACTCTGCTCAAATACCGTAGCCACATCTGATCGAATGATCTTCTGTAGAGAACGTTTCCCATCAGGGCGTAAGACATGACCCTTCTTGTGATGTGGTGCGCCTCAGACTTGTCTTCTGGAAGCTTTCTAGTATGCAAATATTATAGTAATGGCTTGCGCCAATCTTTGTTGATGTTTGCAACTGTATTTATTTTTTCTTCTTTTTGAAGCTTGCGTAGAGTTTCGAAGTTGATCCGAGACAAGACTCGTCTTCCTCGCACTGTGACTCCAACAGAATCCTCCCGGGGACATGCCATTTCCTTAGCAAGTTTTGCTAGAGCATCAGCATGGGCATTATCTCCCTTAGAAATTCGGTAGAAAATCACTTCAGAAATTATCTCAAGGAGCTTCATCGTGTACTGATGGTATTTTGCTAACCTTGGTTTCAAAATTTTGTATTTTCCAGTGACTTGCTAGATGACGAGTTGGGAGTTACCATAGATTGCAATGTTTGTTATATCCATTGAGATTGCCACTTCCAACTCGGTGATTAAAGCTTCATATTCTGCTTCATTGTTGGTGCACGGCTCTGTCAATTGGTAGGAGAACCTCAACTTACCCTTGTCTGGCGTGATAAAGATCAAACCGATCCCTACTTTGTCTGGTATAACTGTGTCTGATCCTTTGTCTCTTCTGGCTGACGAAGCACTATCGAAGTACATTTTCCAGCGTTGCACACTGGAGAATTCCATTTGTAGTATTTTCTATTCTGGTAACTCGTCGTTGAGAGAGGACCCAACTGGCAGTGGGTGTGCAGTGAGAAAGTCTGCTAGTATATATCCCTTGATAGCACGGAGGGGAACAAAAGGTATATCAAATTGCAATAAGATCATTGACCAACTTGCTAAATGTCCGGAGAGTGTTGGTTGGGTCATCAAATATTGCAATGAATTAACTTTCAAGATTAGGGTAATCTTATGAGAAAGCATGTAATATCTAAGCTTTTGAGTGGCAAAAATTAATGTCAGACAATGTTTCTCAATAATTGGATACCTTATCTCTATTGGTATTAGACGATGACTCAAGTAGTAGAGTGCATTTTCTTTACCCTCAACATTGACTTGGGCTAAGAGAGCTCGCAGAGAGTCATCTAAAGCCGTGGTATAAAGTATCAACGGTTTCTTTGGGATAGGGGCTGCCAAGACAGGAGGTGTCATTAAATATTTTTTAACGTTCTCAAAAGTCCGCTAGCATTCTCTTCCCAAACAAATTTGGCGTCCTTTTTAATTAATGCTGAGAAAGGCTGACACCTACCTGAGAGATTAGAAATAAAGCGTCTTAGATATGCCAACTTCCCCTGGAAGGAACGTAGTTGTTTCAAGGTTTTATGAGGAGGCATTTCCAAGATAGCTTTAATTTTATCCGGGTTGATCTCGATTCCTTGATGACGGACAACGAATCCCAGGAATGTTTCGAAGGTAACGCTAAAGGCGCACTTTAAGGGGTTCATTTTAAGGTCATATCGTCGTAACCGTTCGAGCATGGTCCTCAAATCGTACAAATGATCTACTTTTCATTTACTTTTGATGACCAAATCATCTACGTAACATTCTACTTGGTTGTGAGTGAGGTCGTCAAAAATCTTCGTCATTGCACGTTAATATGTTGCTCCGACATTCTTTAGGCCGAACGACATCACTGTGTAGCAGAAAATTCTTATCGGTGTTCTGAAGGCTGTAAGTGTTGCATCTTTGGGAGCCATCTTAATTTGGTTGTATCCCGACGATCCGTCCATGAAGGAGAAAATTTCATGTTTTGAAGCGATATCCACCATCATTTTTGGTATGGATAGTGGAAATTTGTCTTTTGGACATGCCTTGTTTAAATCTCTGAAGTTGACACAAACACGGATCTGTCCGTTTTTCTTCTTAACAGGAACAATGTTAGCTAACCATGTGGGGTATTGCTCTTCTTTTAAAAAGTTGGCGTCTATTAATTTCTTCACCTCAGAGATGACTTGTTGTTCTATTTCGAGGCGCATTCTCCTGGGCGCTTGTTTTATTGAGGTTATATTCTTGTCCACCCTGAGTTTATGGACTGAAACTTCTGCGGACAGTCCTGACATTTCATCGTAGCTCCATGCAAAAAAATCTTTGAATTCTATTAATAGTTTGATCAATTCTGCAGCTTCTTCATCATTCAATAGAGAACTTATAAATGCAGGTCGGAGTCATTCTTTAGTCCCGATGTTAATCTCTTTCAATTCTTCCACGGTAGATTTAATTTCCTCCTCAAATTCTGGTGGAGCAGCTTCTATTGGTTGATCAGTAGAGTCATCCTCTATATTGAGGCAATCCTCTTCTGACTCACCAGTAACAATCATACAAAATTCAGAATCATCGACTGGTCGAACTGTACCAAATCTGAGACCCTTTTTTGAATTTGGAGTTCAACTTTTTTCATTCCATAATTTTTCAAAAAGTTGAAATTTATTTTTTGGCATTTATTTTGGTAAGTGTCCTTGTTGAATTAACTTTTTAATACAAGGCGAGAAGTAACCAAAAGACAATTCCATTAATTCATTAGGATCATCATCCAAATTTAAAATTAACTTCTGAACACAAGGTGAGAAGTAACCAAAAGGCAATTTCATTAATTCATTAGAATCAACATCCAAATTTACATGTTTTTCTCAGTAGAGGTAGAAGCACGGTAAAATTTGAACGGCTTGAACCAACACTATGGACTTCCTTGACCTATAAACTCTCGACCTTTTGAGGGAGAATCAGAGTGAGGGTCATAACATTCACATAGTGGTTTATCTGATCATACATTATTTCATTCTCATTTTTTTTGTATCTTCTAAGGATATCTCGTACTGAGGTCCCTTCTGTCTTGTCATCATTATCTCATCTTCAGAACTGTCTTCATCGCCAATATTGATGGTTGGCTTATTCTTTTCAACAATTAAATTGATCCTTCTTCGTCCACGTCCCCGGCCTCGACCTCAAGTGTGCAAACTAAAAAAACATTCACCAACCCGTTGTAAGGAAGCGGTGGAAGATCGTCGAAGCGGAGTTGAATGGCCTCCTCTTTGTAATTCTTATGAATCTTCATCTTTGTTTGTGATAACTTTACGAGAGAAGACAGTATTCTTTGGAGGCGCGTAGTTGGCAGCATCTTCATGGATACCAACTTTATGCACTGAAAATGGTTGTAGGTCTCCTTTGATGCATATTTCTTGACCATCTTTGCGGTATTTAATGCACTGGTGTAGAGATAATGGAACCATATTGTACTCATGAATCCATGGTCGACCTCGTAGAAAGTTAAAAAAGGTATCGACATCACTGATATGAAATTTAGCGGTTGTCACGAGTTCTCCAATCTTCATGAGTAATGTAATTGATCTGAGGGCTCTTTCTCCCTTTTGATTGAATCCTCCTAACATCATTTTATCGGCCGTAAGCTCTTGAGCTTCAATATCCAAATAGGCCAACGTTCGTAGGCTCATCAAGTTAAGAGAGGCTTCAGGATCCACTAACACTCTGGATAACACAAATCTGCCGATGTTGACGGAGATGTAGAGTGGATGATTGTGGTCGGCGATACCGAGCAGCAAGTTTTCATCTGTGAAGGTTACCCCATACTGCTCTTTTAATGAACAAACTTCATCTGAGGATGTGCTGGCCAACTGAGCTAAGCAAATTTCTGGGAAGCAAAGCTGTAACCAGAGACTCTCTCATCTCCTTTGATAGGATCAGAGCGTCGTAGATGCTTAATCGAGCCGAAAACTTCCTAAGATGAGCTAGCACATTGTATTCTATTTTGTATGATCCTTCAATTTTATTTTGATTATGTGGTTCTTCTACTGGTGGAGGTGGATGTATCTCTTCTCGAGTCATTATCTGCTTTCCTTTGTCTGTTGGAGCTGTTCTTAGTGGTAACACTTTTCCGCTCATTAAGTTAACTTCTATGGTTTCTTCTTTTTGAGATATCATTGTTGAATCTTCCAGTGTCTTTTCCTCTTCTTCGGAAAAATCTAAGTTGATTGTAAGCGGTGTACCGTGATGCTCAAGAATTGGCTCCTTATTATCAGTGCTGTTGTAAATGGTATCATTGATGTCTTCTTTGGACTTGACAACGAGTTCATCAGACTCGGGTACAATTTGAGAATAATTTTTTGGATCGAGATCGAACCTAGATCGATCATAATCAGTAACGTTATCACAAGAAAGAGTTAAAACGTAGCCGAAATCACAATCATTATATTCATAAGACCCCAGAGGGACAAAAAGATAATCATAAGAAGTCAAGGGTTCAAGGATTTTGTTCTCCGAATTTGAGACAACCAGTCTAGTAGAGGCAGCCCCTATCCTACCCCCCGTGCTATCAATATTTGTACTGACACTTTTCTTCTTCTTCTTTGTCCTTGACGATGATGGATCTCCTGACGAAACCTTCATCTTGGGCTTGGTATGTTACGGACTCTGAATGGAGGCTTGTTTTGATGCAAACTTAATCTTGTTCAGCATTTTCTTGGATGATTTGCTCCAGGCCTCATTCAATTCTTCTTCGGTATTTGTAGAAGCTTGTTTCAATGAATCCTGTATTTGATTAAAGACCCTCCTGAGTTCATCCCAAGTTGTACTCCATCTCTCTGTTCTAGTATATAGATCAATTGGGGAGATTGGCTTTGCCGAAATCATATTTATGGAACCTTTTTCAGGTTCTTTTAAATATTCTTTTAGGATTATTATGTTCTCTTCTTTAAGGTTCTTCTCGAGCCAGTCTTTAAAGACAAAGCATTTTTTTATAGAGTGCTCAAGCAACCGGTGGTATGGGCAATAATTTGGTTCATTCTTCTTATCCACCTCTTCGGGTTTCCTCGGATCTGGTAGTTTGAACTCTAGCTTCTTTATTAGACTTTTAAATATTTTAGGTATAGCTTCATCTTTAAAAGAATACACCATTTTACATTGTTCGGACAGGGACATTTTCTTATCCCATATTCGAGGTGATCTCTCTTGAGACGGTTGCTGGTTGGATTGACTACTCTATTTCTGAGCGTACTATGACGAAGACTGACGATGCTCTTCTGCATGTATTTTTATTGGATGCTTTCTTTTGTTGACAGTCGCTACTATTCGTGATTTCTTTTCGAACACTCTGGTCACCTTAGCTATTTCATGTGGCTCCATGTGCTTTATTTCCTCTTGAAGACTGCTGGCTTTACTGAGTTGCTTCTCGAAGGATTTGATGGTGAGTCCCTCAAGCATGAAAGCTACTAGCCCATGAATGCTCTTGAGTAGAACTTCAATTGCATGATGTTCCTGTAGCTGAGGTTCACATTTCATGCTAAGGTTTCTCCACCTCAAAATGTAGCCTCCAAGGTTTCGCTAGGCTTTTGCTTTTCCATCATGAGCTCTCCAATAGACATATGGTGTTGTGCCCCAGCAAATCTTTTCACAAATAATTATTCTAATTCAGAAAATATTTTAACTGACCCGTTGGGAATATCAGTGTATCAGTCAAAAAAAAATTCCTAACAAGCTGCTGACAAACTGCTGGAAGAGTAGAGCTTCACTATTTCTCGTGTTGCCACAACTGGCTCTAAAATGTGTTATATGATGTCTGGGATTTCCAGTCCCATCAAATATCTTGAAGTTTGAGGCCACAAAACCCTTGGGTAAAGGCACGACATTGAATTCCTCCGGGTAAGGTCTACCCTTTAGATCCAATGCACCGCCCTTAGAAGAGTTCCACACTTGTTCAACAATTTGCTTGAACACCTTTTCCGGTATATCACTTGATGGAGAATCCTTTATATGTTTCTCATCTCTGTTTGCTAAAGCAACCTCTCTCCTTTCATCTGTGATGTGTATGATTTTTGACTGATTGATATCTGGAGAAGCCAATTGCGGTACTTTGGATTGCCCCTGAATAGTGGTCATAGCGGTCATGGTTGCGGTCATCTCTTCTATTCTTTTCTTCAGTAGACTAACTTGTTCATCCCTTAGGAGGACAACCCTACACAGCTCATCTACGGTGTTCTCTTCGGTGTAAGGTTGAGCCTCGCGCGCAGATGTGGTGGCTCTGGTTTCAATTACATGGACATCCATGAAATCTTACTCCAAGTAATCATTGTAATCAAAATTTTCATCATTGTTATTGACGGAAACTCCGTGTTCTTGAGCTAACTCAGAAATCTCGATCCTAAGTTTGTCAACTTTCTTTTCAATTATTGATTCCTTGATTGCTTTAAGATTCAGAGGACCCCGATGGACATCCTCTACTTGTTACTCCATCTCGCTGGCTATTGTTGCGACGATGTCAGATATTTCAGACCCTGGTTTCATTTTCTGTCCCGCGGGTTCACCAGACTATATCGATGCAGCGACCTTGGGTACCCATACCTTTTTTTGTTTCAACAATGATGTCTCAGGACTGAACGTATTAGTAGAAACATCAATATGTCGAGGGAAAGTATGCTCCCCATGGTGTAGACTGGCTACAATGTCATGTAATCGTTTAGTCTTTGCCTTTGGGATTGTTGGAATATTTCCATAATGGGTGATGGGTAAGATTTTTGGACCCGGTCATGACTAAACGGGTTGACGTCCAGTGATCCTGGTGGTAGTGTGATCATTAGTAATTACTGTGGTATCAACTCTCTTCCCTAAACATAACCAAACAGGGATGCGAGTAGGTGGCATTCCAGTTTTCTTATGGGACTGTTTGGTGGATTTGACGCCCTTCAAAATTTCCTTCTTCATGCGAAGGGAAATTGCATCTCCCAATCTTTTAAGCAACTCGCTAACTGAACATCCTTCTTTGGTAGCAAGCCTTCTGAAAACTACACTAACTCGAGTGATAGGAGTGAACTTCTTTTCTCTCCTCACCGTGTCCATGAAGTGACGATAATGCAACAGTGATTCTCCGAATACTCTCGTATCCATCGGTATCCGTCAGAGGATGGAATCTACTCCCTCGTAGGAGTGGATAAATTTTTGGTAACACTTCTTCATCTTGATGAGGCTCCTCCTCAACGGGAGTCTCCTTGGGAGCCTGAGCTTTAATGGCCCTCCGAACTTTTTTGTTACGGTTCCTCCCTCGAGTTCGGGTTAGCGATACAGTCCTCAAACTTGATCCAATTTCAAACAAAGGTGGGGGGACAGTTAATCCCTCAATCGGATCCTCAATAATCATTACTTCTTTCCCCTTAGCAGCAGAGGGGCTAGCAGGTTTGACGGGTGTCGCGATGGCAGTAGTTTTAGACTTCTTACAGGTATGGAAGTATTGAAGGCAGTTCAGACCAAATTCTGCAGATGGTTCTTGTATTTCCAGAGCGATAATCTTCATTACTACAAATGGGGCTTTCCCGAGGATGACCTCAAGATCTTCAAATTCAGCTCCGAATTTGATGGTACGGTTAACCGTGCTTTGGTCAAGATACCCTTCTTCCGTTGGCATACTTGGTCTAAGAGGGACATGAACACATTACCGATGTGTGAAGATAATATTTCTTCATTTGTATAGAGAGAAAAGCTTTTCCCCAATGGAGTCGCCAGAAGCTGTCGGCGTTATTTTTGGTTGGAGTTGCCCGTAAGAAGCTATCGGTCATCGGAATCGAAATCCCGTCGCCCGCTTCTGAAGGACGGTTTAATTTACATATATATTTAG
The DNA here is from genome assembly GCA_002079205.1 of Phalaenopsis hybrid cultivar. Taxonomy (NCBI): domain Eukaryota; kingdom Viridiplantae; phylum Streptophyta; class Magnoliopsida; order Asparagales; family Orchidaceae; genus Phalaenopsis; species Phalaenopsis hybrid cultivar. The sequence goes on from JXCR01058858.1 coordinate 15,224, forward strand.
TCTTAGAAAAATATAAAATCAAACTGACCCCATATTTTTTATAGTTTAAATGAAAGAGCACTGTACCTCAAATCCTGTATCTATATCCCGAAGGATAAACACAAAACTTAAGGATGACGCTCGATCAAATAAACTAAGGAAAATATGACATCCTTTTGGTTTGCAAAACCTTTGTATTTGACGACAAGTTCCCCTATTTAATATAAAGCATTAAATAGGGTTTAAATTAAGTTGGGTTCGGACATGATTCTTATAAAGGCAAGCCCCTATAGTTAATTACATCTTAATTGACCAAAGTCACTTAAGAAGACTCTCGACAAAAATTAGGAAATATTATCTTCAAGGAGTTTCAAAGGGTAGGACTTTTCAATGAGAATGGGCGCAGAGGTGTAAAAGGTTATCGGTTCAAATTTGGAACATTTTGTCATAGAGTCCAAAGGAGGAAGAACAAGGGGATTTCATGGAACCATGAGGAGAACCTCGGTGACCTCCCAAACTATCCTATTGTTTGGCTTCAATTTTGAGGAGAAATGTTTAAGTGTTTCATCCTGCTGATTTTATTTGTTAGTGCTTACATTCGTGTGAAACTATTACACAAATAGCCTGGAAGATGTGAGGGTTTAGGTCGTGACAAACGACAACCTCGGAATCCTAAGACGAGTTAGGGCATATATTATATAGTAGGACTATACGAAGGCATAAAGATAAAATGAGGATTTACGTTGCATAAGCAAGAAACCTCAAAGTCATATGGCTTTGTTGTTTAAGTCTAAGGAAGGAAGATTGGTTTAGCTAGGGAAGACAGGTTTTGTTGTTGAACATGGTCGTGCTGCCCACCATGCTAGCTCCAAGCTCCTTGTCGCGATGAGTTTGAATTTTCTAGTGTGTGTCGAATTATGATGTCAAAAAAGGTGGCCCTATGGTTAAAGTTCTTTAAATTTTATGGGGGCATATTAAAGTTTATTAAAGCGACACCGGTTAGGATCCTACGATTCCCTCATTCCGACACCACTATTTTCTATTGGATTCACTTAGTCCAAATGAATTTAAAAAACTCAACTTAATGAGTTCCATAATTTCATTTAGATTGTGGGAAGCCTTGTTAGCAACCGTAAGTTACCTCCATCGAGGAATTCCCGATCATCCGATAGAGACATCTTAATTTAGTTACAATTTGTAGTTTTGTGTGATGTTTGTGATTAAATTTTGAGTTGTTTTATATTTTGAATGTTGTGGCGGTGAATTTTATCTTGATTGATTTTAGTTTTTGTTTTGGTTTTGGTTTTGTGGCTATCCTGATAGTTTTAGTTTTCATGCAAGGTGGCATCATTGTTTAGCATGCAAGTTTGTAAAAGCATGAAAGTATAGCATAAAAGTACAAGAAAAATGATGTTAAACGCTGTAAAAGCGTACCTGCGAGTCTTCTCGTTTCACCACCTGAAACTCAAAAAGCATGTTAAGGCAGTTTATATGAGACATGGAAGTAAAAATTTGACGACCTATCTAACCCTAGGTCATATCTTGGTGGGTCCTTAGGAGTTTAATTAAGGATGATGTTGCCAAGCAAAATATATTAAGTTTAGTAGATCTCCGAGGTATCCAACAAATCTAAAGAAAGAAGTAGGCCTGTGCTACTCTCTCGCTGCCTGGTGGAAAATCCCGAGTTCTTTTAAACTTATTATGTTGCTTAATAATTCATCCTATAAAACACGCTAATGCTCAATGAACATTTATGTATCAATTATCCGTAAGAGTAAGGTAATTATCATCTGTAATTTAATTTTGAAGATTGTGTGGGTGAAGACTCTTAAAGAGGCAAGTTAGTGTTATTGGAACACTTAGCCAAATTTTGGTTATAATTAGGCTTGTAGTGTTTGAAAGATTTTTTAATTTTAAATGATGTTTACTTTTTTAATCTGTATTTAAATGAAACTTGATTTAGCCTAAGTCACTACTAAGCCCTTAAGACTTAAGTGAGTGTCTTAATTAGTTTTGAAAAAATTAAGCTTTAGATGGTCATAATTCATGATTTGAATTCTATTTGAAAATCAAAATAGGGGTATTAAATTGATTAATTATTGACGTCATAATCCCTAAGTCAGGATCATTTAATTTTAATAAACTTCCAAATTTTTAATGATTTAGAAATTTTCTAAATCCAGGATCATTTAATTTTAATAAACTTCCAAATCTTAATAATTTAGAAATTTATTACACTTGGATTTTATTTGAAAATCAAAATAGGGGTATTAAATTGATTAATTATTGGCTTCAAAAGTCATACCCCAGTCCAGGATCGTTTAATTTTAATAAACTTCCAAATTTTAATAATTTAGAAATTTATTAACTTATCGAGGATCATTTAATTTTTATAAACTTCCAAATTTTAATAATTTAGAAATTTATTAATCTTAATGAGGATCATTTAATTTTGATAAACTTTCAAATTTTAATAATTTAGAAATTTATTAATCTTAATTTGGACTCATTTTAATTTTAATAAGCTTCCAAATTTTAATAATTAAAATGTATTAACTTATCTAGATCATTTAATTTCAATAAACTTCCAAATTTTAATAATTTAGAAATTTATTAACTTATCTTTTTTCAAGATAGGGGTATTAAATTGATTAATTATTGGCTTCAAAAGTCATACCCCACTTGGATTTTATTTGAAAATCAAAATAGGGGTATTAAATTGATTAATTATTGGCTTCAAAAGTCATACCCCAGTCCAGGATCGTTTAATTTTAATAAACTTCCAAATTTTAATAATTTAGAAATTTATTAACTTATCGAGGATCATTTAATTTTGATAAACTTTCAAATTTTAATAATTTAGAAATTTATTAATCTTAATTTGGACTCATTTTATTTTAATTAACTTCCAAATTTTAATAATTTAGAAATTTATTAGCTTATCTTTTCAATTAAGAAAGTGAGGTTGGTTTCTACCAATTAACCTTTTGTGTTTCAAACCTATTAACTTATCGATGAAAAGTGAGGTTGGTTTCTACCAATTAACCCCTTATGTTTCAAACATCCAAACTAAGATCAGAGGTTACCCATTTCCCTCTTTAAATTAAGCCTAAATATTAATTAAGAATAAATTTCTAAAATTACATATTTGCCCCTAAGGCTCTAACGCTTCATAATTTGTCAAATTCAATTAAAATGACTTTGAAATTTTTATCCTTCCTCATTCATGGGTCAATTAAGACATCAGAGGAGAAAATGTGATTTTTGAAGATTTAATTTAATTTACATAATTATTTTCATGCAAAAAAATAGGATTTTCTAAAGAAAATTCCTAACTTGATCAAGGTAGATTCTAATCTCTCAAAATTTTTACTGGATGACCTAGACCAGAGAAGCCTTTGAACCAAATTTCTTGATTTTTTGAATTTTATTTGAATTTTAAGAAATATTTTAAGTTCTAGGGTATTTATTAACTATAAAGTATTTTAAATATAGAAAATAAAGGTTTATATTTTTGAAAAGTCCTCCAAAGGTCAGAGAACTCAGAGGAGAAGATTTTATATTTTTTTAAATGTTATTTGATTTATTGGAATTATTTTTAGTGAAAACTCATTTTTAGCCTTTAAAAATTATTTTCAAGCTTTGAAATTCAGTTTCTTTATTTAGAAAATCAGGAAAAATATTCTAATTATTCTTAAGTGGTTAGGAAGCAATTTAGAATATTTTCATGAGTTTTATTATTTTTGTGATTTTTAGGAATTTTTAATTATTTAAATATTTAAAATAAGCTAAAAATCAAGTTTTTATTTTAAATATTATTTTATTTTTAGAAAATACTCCTGATCTCAGAGAACTTAAAAAACAAAGTTTTATAATTTTTCAAGTTATATTTTAATTATTAAAAATTATTTTAGTGCCGAAAATGTTAATTAACTTGAAAAATTAATTTAAGTTATCAAATGAATTTAAAATATTTTGAAATTTTAACGGTGAGTTCTCTGGATCCTTAAACAATAGTGGAGATAAAAAATTAAGTCATTTAGTTGTTTGTATTTTTCAAAATTAATTATTTTAGTGACTTAGAGTTTGTAAAGACTGGATACATTTTACATGACTTGACTCATGAGATAATTTCCCAAAGGCTCTCTAGTCATCATAAACCTTCAAAAATTTTCTTGGATTTTTTTAAGCAACATGCTAATTTCCATGATTAATTTAAGGAAATAATGCATATAAACTTGAAAAATATGATTCTCTGTCTAGGTGATATGCTAAAATTTCAAGTCATCGTGATATCACTACATGCATGGAGAATCAAAACATCCAAATCAGTGTTTAATTTATTAAAAATAAACTATGCATCACATGGACTTAAAATTATTTCCACATTGTTCTCCTCTGTTCACTGACCAAGAGAGTATTTTGATTTTATTTTTGTGATTTTTCTATACCGAGATATGATTTTTTTAAGTTAGGGGTAATTTTCTGAATTAATTAAACCCCTATTTATCTATTTAAACGTGTTATACCGCATCAACCTACGGTGGCTTCGAAGCTCCTCACGGCACACTCCCATTTGACGCCGCTGTCCACCTCAGCGCTGACCCAGCCCACGGTTCATGTATGGAAGTGCTATCCGGCTTGATCTCCTTCGTCCATTCGATACACGCTCGGTCAAATGGCTCCCCTTCATCGTCCCCTATAGAGTGATCCCGTGACCTTCCACACTAAAATCTTAAGATCTCGACCCAGACTCAACCAAATCACTCTAGGTTTGATCTTATGGACTCGTCTAAGTGAGACAAACATATCTATACTGTAATCATGCAATTAAATTAAGCCTAATCAAATGGAGAATCCAAATAGGCTCGAGAGGGAAAGAAGTTTTATACCCTTACTCTGAGAAGTGAAGCTTCAACCAGAGAGTCTCAGCACATTTGTTGTGATCCAAAGAGGCTAGGGATTGAGTCTCTGGTCTTGGTGTGAGGCCAAGATGTGATTTCGATCACGGTCAGATTTGGGTTTTGGTCTAGAACTATGGTAGAAGCTCTGTGAGAGGAGAATTTGATGGGGTTTAGTGGTGGGGAGATTTTTGTCCTGTCTCCGGTAAGGTTTTCAGCTCAAAAATTGGGCTCCGGCAAGGGGATTCAGAGTAATGTGGTGGTTGGGTTGCCCTGAGGAGGTCTCAAAGAGGCTTTGGGGTTAATTTGGTGAAGTCTCTTAGAGGAATTTCAGCTCTCCCTCCATGGCCGTGGAGTGGAGAATTTTATAAAAATGGCTTTAGGCTTGCTGTCATGGCCAATTGGGAGGTGAAATGTGATGCCTAGGTGGAGAGAAGAGAGGCTCTAAGTTTCAATTTGGATGATGTGGCCTCTAGGTTTGAATTGGGTTTAATCCCATGGGGGTGGCTCCTGGTTTGGCCATTTTCTGACCACTAGGCTGGCCGGCCCGCCAGCGGGAGGTGACTAGGAGCTCAGGGAACCCAGGGGAATATGTCACAGCAATTTAATGATTTTAGGCTTTGTTTTGGCAAAAATATCTAAGGCTTAAGAAAATATGGCATTAAATCCCTTGATTTAGGGGACCTTTGGTCCATGGCTTAGTTTAGGTGGTTTTAATAGGTTTAGGCTGGTCACTAGGGTCTAATTCATGGCTAAGGTGGAGTTAATTTGATGACTTTGGGGTAGTTAGGCCATCTTTATTGCATAGGTTCAATGTGGGTTCAAGTGACCAAAGTTTGGGTTTGGGCTAGGTTAGCCATGTAAATTAACCCAATTGATTGATCAACATTGTGTAGATGATTGTTATGAAGATTTTTGGTGAAGGGTTGAAGTGATTTTGAATTTAATTGGTAGGTCAATTTGAGGGATTTTTGGAATTTGGTCAATTTTGAGTATGTTGGGCTAGACATGGGTCTAGGTTGGGTTTGCCTCGGGGTAAGTCCAAATTGAATGGTTCAAATGATCAAGGGAGGAGTTGTGAATACTTTCATGAAGGGATAGATTGGAAATTTTGGGGCTAAGGTTATCAATTTTGTGATATTTTGAGACATGGCCAATTTGGGGCAAATTTGGGACATCTAAACTTAGGTTGAAATCAAATGAATTTGAGGTTTCACCAGGGCCAATTGAAGGTTAATTTTTATATATGGCGATGTTATGATAATTTTTTAACACAAATTGTGGCAAATGGAGTAGGCCATGGGTTCAATTTAGTGGAACCAAGTCATGGGGCCAAAATTAGGGTTTTCATCAAAATCAAAATTGGGCTGGAACTTGGATTTCATTTGTTATGGTCATATTGAAGGTGAATTTGAGTTTGGGATTGAAATTTGGGGAGATTGGGATCAAATTGTTGGACATTTGGAGTGATTTGGTGAAAATATGGGCCTTTAAAGGATAATCTGGGGGTTTTGATCAAAGATGGTTAAACTGGACAAATTGGGTCATGTGATAGATAAAAAAAAATGAAATTGAGAATATTTGGGAGGTTTTGGAAATTTTTGGGATTTTTTTGGAATTTTTGGAATTTTGGGATGAGGAGGGGGTATCTTGGTAATTTGTCCAATTTTGGTGATTTTGGGTAGTTTAGGTGTTTTGAAGGTGTTTGAAATGATTTTTTAGTCAAGTTATGTATTTTGGCTAGATTTGGAAATTTTGGCCAAATTTGGGGTCCCAATGGTATCTAGGTAATTTGGGGGAATTTAGGGGCCAAAGGCTAGGTTGGGTGTCTTGGTAGAGTTGAGGTACCAACCACCATCAATAAGCCATGGGCCAATAGAAACCCCATTTTGGGTCCTCTATGTAGTGATCTTAGCCAAACCCTAGCCCAAGGCTAATGGGTTTAGGAGACCACCTACATGAGTCTCCCAAAAGTATCAAGGGATCAAAGCCTAGAAATTCTAGGTTTAGAGGTAGTGAGTGATTGTGAGTGCAAGTGATTGCAAGTGAACCTTAGCCTAGACCAACACCCAGGGTCAACCCTAAGGTCAAGCAATCTTAAGGGTGACTCATCTTGAGTTCCCCTATAATGACCTCTCCTACTAAGTGCTAAAAGTTATGACTAATATGTGGAACTTCGAGTTGAGTAGAGAAGAGTTTGAAATTTCTAATGGTGAGGGTTCCTTATCTAGTTTTCTAAGAATAGTCAATAGCAAAGTCTTATGGCGAGACCTTAGGCTACTAAAGAGAAAAAAATTAAACCTCAACCAAAAGTGTGGTCAACATAATGCAACCGTAAAACAAACCCTAAACTAAAGAAAACACACCTCTGATTTAAGCTTCTGGACATTATTTAATGATTCCATGATTAATATTTCTTTGTCTCCGGAGGAGTCGAACCCTCCAGCTCGACAAAATCCACTTAGTTTAGACTGGCGATAACATAAAGTGAGACATAAGACTTTTGACAGGATTCTATACGGACAAAAAGTCACTTTTCTCGTCTTGGGCTGGGTTAGGTTTTGGATGGGCGAGTTGGGTTAGGTTTTGGATGGGCGAGTTCGCTGCTTTAACTTCATTATTTTACCTCTTATTACGGTGGGACCTAGAATTCCGTGTGCCGATCTTACATTCGGCTGCCTGCGGTTTTTGGATGAAATAAATGCTCCTCATTTACGCCTGTGCCCTCGCTCGTTTGCCCTGGAAGGGTTGCTCTTGTGTTAAAAGCTAGTCGTCGCTCCTCTGCCCTACCTCTGTTGCTCCACTGCCAAAATCTAGGCGAGAACCCAAACACCCACAGCTGAAGTAAAGGCAAGCTAAGCGAGTAGGTATCCATTTCTTTGACTGGTTAAATGCTAGGTTTTTTCTCCTCCGTAAGAAATTTTGCATGGCTTTGTAATTTCTCTTTCCACTGTCTTACATCGAAGTACAGAGCCTTATAATTCCTTCTTCTCATTTCGTTGAACTGTTTCAATTTGATTTGGTTCTTTAACCCTATTGGTTTTTTTCTTTTTTCATGTTTTTTTGATTGATATCTCAAGTAGGTTTGTGTGTGTGTTGATGGGAGTTGGGAACCTACTCTTTTTTGTGTCCTTAAGAGGAGATATTTTTGTCGAAGCCATCAGTCGTTGTTATCTTTGCTTTCCATCTGAGTGAAGAACTCTTATTTTTGTGTCCTGATGTTATTTTTTTTCGATTATTTGCTCCGTTGCATTAGTTTAGAATGAATTTATGTCTTCTGCACCAAACATATTAAACTATTCTTTTTTTAATGTTTAGTTAAATTTTAAATGTTTTAAATTGACATGAAAATGATATGTACTAAAATCATATAACTCATATCATAAAGTGGAACATTTTATGAGGACAGCTTTAATAATAGAATAATTTATTTGTGGCATTATATTGATACAGACATCCTTTTATAAATCAATTGTTTGGGATTGGAAAATGACTTGCGTGCATGTGATATGTGTTAATTATCATACTGTTCATGATGATATTTTCCTTGCATAGATTGAAATTGAATGTATATTTGCACTCCACGTTAAAAAAAATGTACAATTTGAATCCAAATAAAGTAGAGAAATGAAGGGTAATTCCTCCGTGCATAGAATTTCACTTGTGTTTCCTTCTACCTCTCATTCCTATTAAACTTTTTGTAGAACCTATTTCAGCTTCAATTTTCAGCTTTGTTGTATTTAATAGTACTTTCTGAGTAGCTTTTTGTGATTGAATGCTTGAAGAGGAAACCATGTTGAAGCAATGGGTTGAGGTTTAGAAGATCGTCTAACTTACTTTAATGCAAAGCTCAAGGAGAGAAAGGGAGCTTGTCAAAATGTTTCTATTTTCAAAAAGCGACGTTGGATCTTTGATGTGGTTGTATGGCAATTTGACGATATGTTTGGCTTGGCTTGTTGAAGTTAGTTTGAAAAAAGAGTTTGGTGGTTCTTCTCTTTTCTCTCACAATTTCATTTATTAATGAAGATTTCTTAAAAAATTAAGAATGCAAGAATGATATTGTTCTAAAAGTGTTGTGGAATTTATACTTTGGCTTGTGTTATAACTTATTTCTTTTTAAGTACATAGAAATTTTTTGTTAGATTTTAGTTTCTATTTTCAACATAGTCTTGCTTGAAATTGGTAGTTTATTTCTTAAATATGTTTTTCGGGCACCGTGGTTATGACATACAAAATTTTTTATGCATCACATAAAATAAAATTGTATTTTAGGTGACATAACAAATTTTTATTTTTTAGTGCAAGATTTGTAAATATCAATATGCTACAATTGTTTAGGGAATATATGTTTAGATTTATTGTGAGTTGATTATTTGTTTGGTCAATTATTTGCTTATAATGTTACTTAGCAGTTTCCTTTTTGAATTCCCTCGTACTAGTAAATATAGCAATGAATAAGAGCAAGGAGATTAAATCTTCGGCCATGTGGGACAAGGATGCCACCAAAATTTTTTATGATCTCTTTCTTAGGGAATTCGAGTTGGGAAATAGATCGACCACATATTTTGATAAAGAAGGCTGGCAAAATGTCATTGTCAATAAAAGGAACTGAAAGGAAGGAACTATGACAGGATGAAATTGAAAAACAAGTGAGATCAATTAAATAAAGACTGGAAGATCTTGAAGGAGCTTAAGATGGGAACTACAGGTTTGGATTGGGATCCAATGAAGCGGACAATAGATTCTCATGATGATTGGTGGGCTAAGAAATTAGAGATAATGACATACTTTTGATCACTTTCCTTATTTATTTTTAGTGTTATTAAGAGTGTTTAAATAATTTAAATTGTTATGCCATGCAGGTTGTACCAACAACTAAAAAATTTAAATTCAATGGCATTGATCATAGTCAAGAAGGTGAAGGTGCAAGGGAGATGACTGCATTGCGAGACCAACTAGCGGACGAAATTGCTTGATCTTGATTGCTGATTTGTTTTTATTTTTTATATTTTAGAAATAGTTTAGAGTGCATGTTTATTAAAAGATGGGTTTGTTTCTGACCATTTGGTATTTGGGAGATGTTTTGGCATGCACAAAATAATACCTGTTTTGGTATTCAAGAAATGTATTTGACCATTTGATAGAGCATTGAATGTACATTTTTAGGGAACTAACATTTATTGAATGCTCCTATTGGTTCTTATTTACATTGAAAGGAGATTGCAATCAAAGACACAATTATGCTTATGTGTGATACTATAAATAAAATAAAAATTGATAAATCAAGTTGTGCACATTTCCAACTGTATGGTTTATTATACACTGATAACTCCACTGCTACAGCCTATTATGTTACAGAGTATAGTATCTGATATCATATGATGAAAATTTTGATGAATATTGCAACAATTAGAATCTTGGAATCCAATAACTCAAAACACCATGAATTCATTATCGGAAAGAAAACAAATGCTATCACTTTTTCAACTAGGAAGTCCACACATTGTAAAGATATATGGCCTGTATGTTGTGATAGAAGCAGTGGTTGATAAAACATGAAACTATATGACAGCCTGAATAAGGAAATGGATACTAAAATGGAACAAAAAATTGTTCCTTTATATAGGAGAAAATAAAGCCTTGTATTTTTTTGTGATGAGAATAATAATGAACCTTTTTCTATTACCAATTACATTATCTCAACAATATATATATATATATATATATATATATATATATTGTATAAACATATATTGTATAAACATAAAATGGTATGACAGTTTGAATATTATGTTGTAAGTGATTTTTTTTCTCAAGTATCAAATATATTGTTATGACAATTTTATTGCAAACAACAATACTGCATAGAGATAGAACTATTACTTATCTAGAAACAACAACAAATCAGTTTTTTCTAAACGCATAAAACAAACAACCAGTCNGTGGCGGCTGTTTCCCTAGCTCTGCTAGGGCTTCTGCTTCAATGGTGACTTCTTGCTTCTTCATGCTTTATTTGACTATGTGTTTGGCTTTTCCCACCTTTTCTTTGCTTTTTATTTGTGTTGCACTGGTTTGGAGGAGGTTTGTTTGCTGCATTCCCTTTCTTGAGCCACTGAGTTACTGTTCTATTGCTGGAAGCTTTTCACTGTTGTTCCTCTGTGTGAGCTTTTTTTTATATCAATGGCTTCTCCTATCCCCATTGACTTAGAAACTAACATCCAATGGCCCAAAGCCAAATTTGCTGATGTGGTGGGGAAGGGTTTTGAAACCTTGCAAAATGTTGAGAACCTTGTGTTTCCCCAAGCTTATCATGATGCTTCTTTTGGAAAAGGGGATTGTCCCTTTATGAAATCTTTATGTAGAAAAGGAGGCAAGGTGGCTACTGTTTTCTCTGATAATGAAATCTGCTCTTTGGCCGAGGCTTAAAAATTTACCCTGGTGAGAAAATTTCAATTCAGCCACCCAAAATTGGATGAAATTAGAAAGTATTTTGATGAACTGAAACTAGTTGGTGCTTGGAAGGTTGGGTTGATGGATGGAAGACATATTATGATTCAATTAGCTAAAGAAGAGGATTATGCAAGGCTCTTTGCAAAACAAGTTCTATTTTTGGATGGTATCTCTATGAAATTGTTAAAATGGACTATTGATTTTGATCCCTCAAAGGATCCCCCAATAGTTCTCATCTGGTTCAAACTTCTTGGGCTGAAGCTACATTTCCTCAATCACCAAGTATTGTTTATTATTGGCACTGCCCTTGGAAGACCAATGAAGCTTGATGCTTCCACTTTTAACCTCTCAAGACTTTTGTGGCTAGAATCCTGGTGGAAAGGGACATCACCCAACATGAATTGGATGAAATATGGTTGGGCACTGCTAACAATGGATATTGGTAGAAAATTGTTATGGAGCAAAGGCCTTATTACTGTCACAATTGTAAGATGTTTGGGCACGCTGACAATAGATGTTTCAGACTGCATCCCAAGAAAAAGAACTTTTTTCTCTGGACACACTCCTACTCCTACACATCAAAATACTTCACTGCATATGGATCCTGCCTCCCCCACAAGGACCTTAGCTCAAAATCTTGACAATGATCCCCAACTTTCTTTAAAATCTCCAACCCTTGAAAATGTTGATTGCCCACCCCTGGTGGAAGTTCAATCTGAGGCTCCTTTTGAAGGAACCCCTGAAAATTTGCCTTCCCCCCTTGTCCCTCCCCAGTCTATGGCTTTAAATCCTCAAGATGACCCCAACTTTTTACCTCTTAATCCCAAAACTGTTGAAGCTTCTGTTTTAACTCCTGTTGAAGGTACATCTGAACCTTTCACTAACCTGATCCCTTTGATCTCCCCTACCCCCATTGATGTTCCCACATCTCTATGTGTAGCACCTGTAGGAGTGGTTTCTGAAGTGGGATAAACTGGTATGTCCAATGTCTTAAAATTTACTTCTTCTAACAAGTGTCACATTGATTTTCCTATGCTGCAGTCACCTTCTATCAATGTGTTTGAGGATAATGTGGTCCAACAGTTGAACTTAGACCTAGAGGAAGAATGGTAAATCCACCAATCCAAAAATAAAAAGAAACAGTTGCAAGAGCTGAAGCACAATGCAGTTACCCCTGGGGAACCTATGTCCAAAAGTTTGGAATCTCTTCTTAGAACAAGGAGGAGAGGCAAAATTATCAATGATTAACCTCTTCTGCTGGAATGTTAGCGGATTGGCACATCCTAGGTCCCTTAGCAGATTACTACACTTAAATAGGATGCATAAACTCTGGTGTATTGTTCTTCTTGAACCCATGGTCTCTAAGCATCAAGATAGAATCATTAAAAAATTGCCTGGCTTTCAATTTTCTCCTAATTGCAATAATAAGATTTGACTTCTCTGCAGGAAAGACGTCACTTGGCAAATTCTTTTAGACCACTCTCAGTTTTTGCATTTATCCCTATCTTTGGCAAGTCATTTTGCTCATGCTACTTTTGTTTATGCCCCCAAGCTCATCAACTGGGAGGGTGGAACTTTGGAAGAAAATACATAATTTGAGCCTAAATATCTCCTCAAAGTGGCTGGTTTGTGGGGACTTTAACTGCATGACTTCTCCTGATGAAAAAGCAGGAGGCAGACCTCCTGACATAAATAAAATGAATTTCTTCTTGGATAATACACATCTAGATAGACTTTATGATTTGGGTTTCTCTGGCCACAGGTTCACATGGAGAAGAGGTAATGTTTGGGAAAGAATTGACAGGGCTCTTGCTAATGATAATTAGCTAAATGACTTTTTGCAAACTACTGTCTCCCATTTGTCCACAACAGGTTCTGATCACAGACCCCTGCTAATCTCTATTAATAGCTCCATCAACTCCACCAAATCAAATTTTAGATATTTAAATGTCTGGTCCTCTCATCCTGATTTCATGAACCAAGTTAATTTTTTTTGGTCCAGTTATCATAATGATAATCCTTGGGTGAAATTATGGATTCTGCATAAGATACTTGCTGCTAAACTCAAGTCTTGGAATCGGCAAACTTTTGGCAACTTGAATACTAAGGTGGTGGAAGCTGAGGCCACTGTTAATGATTTGGAAACCAAGCTCAGTCAAAATCCTGATTTGAAAACTGATCTTTTCATTGCAAAAAAAGGTTTATTTAATGTTATCTATTTGCAGGAGCAACTCCTTCACCAGAAAGCTGCACAAACATATTTTTTGTGTGGGGGGTAGAAACTCTAGGTACTATCATGCAATCATTAATTATAAGAGGAAATGTAATGTGATTCATAAGATGAAAAACTCCTACGGAGACTGGCTAAATACCTCCCAAGATATTTCTGAAAATGTTGTAGAGCATTTCAAAAAGCTTTTCACAAAGTGTGAGGTGGCCAGGACTGCAGTTCAAGGTAATCTCTTTGACCATTACAGACATTACACATCTAACCTCCAACTTGCAGATATTCGTTATGAAGAGGAGATCAAAACAACCTTGAATGCAATTGACAGTATCAAAGCTGCCGGACTTGATGGTTTTTCAGTAGATTTCTACAAAATTGCCTGGAATGTTATTAAAAGAGAGGTTATTGATGCTATGCAAGCTTTTTTCACTGGTCAAGATCCCACTAAATACTTCACTTCTTCTACCATTGCCCTTATACCCAAAGAGACTGTTTGCAACAGATGGATTCAGTTCAAACCAATAAGTCTCACCAGTGTGATAACCAAGATCATTAGCAAGGTGCTGGTGGCTAGAATTCAACCTTACCTACATAGGATTATGAGCAAAAATTAAAATTCCTTACCAATGGAGGAAGCATTATGGACAATGTTCTTTTGGCTCAGGAATTATACCAAGATCTGGATAAAAGCTGCAAGGGGGGAAATCTGATCTACAAATTGGAAATTTGCAAAGCTTATGATACTATTCACTTGGATTTCATTAAGGAGGTTCTATATGCTAGAGGCTTTAATATGGATTTCATAATTTTAATCAGGTGGCTGAACAACAATGCTCACTCTATAATCATCAATGGAAAGACACATGGCCTTTTTAAAGCCACTAGGGGAATCAAACAAGGTGACCCTCTCTCACCTACTATTTTCGTTTTAGCTTTTGACTATCTTTCTCTTACTCTAAACCAAATTTCAAATGTTTCCCCTCACAACCTTTTCAAGCATAGATCAAACATTGTCATCAGTCACCTGTCATATGCATATGATGTCAATCTTTTCTCAAAGTCTACTAAACCTGTAGCTAGGCAAATCCAAAAACTTCTCAATGAATTTTTGTTGTGTTCTGGATTGCAGCTGAATAAGCACAAATGCAGTATTTATTTCAGCAAAGGTGTTAAATAGCCTTTCAAACAATGAGTTTCTGCCTATACTAGTTTTCAAACTCCTAACTCACATCTGAAATATTTGGGGGTTCACTTGCTGAAGGTAGGACCAGACAAATACAATTTCATGAGGTGGTTACTAAGATCCAATCTAAGCTTACAAAATAGACTAATTCTTTTCTATCTAATGGAGGAAGGATTAACCTCCTAAAACATGTCCTATCAGCTTTCCCCTCTTACATCCCAGAAATGTCAACTATGAAAAAGAGCACACAGCAGTTACTTGAGAAAACTTTCAACAGATTTCTTTGGTCTTGTCAAAGAAATAAAAAACATTGGACCAATTGGAATACTATTTGCAAAACCATTCATAATGGGGGACTAGGGTTCAGAAGTTTCAAGCATCTACAACATATCAACTTCTGCAAGTTGTGGATTCATTTCAGAGCTCAACAGTCCCTTTGGGCTATTTTTCTTAAAGGCAAGTACTGTAGGGGATCACACCCCTCTCTTGCTTCATGAAAATTGGGAGACTCCAAAATCTGGTCTCAAATGATCAAAATTAAAGATAAAGCTGAGGATTATCTTATATGGGATCTTGGAGAAAAGGAATTTAAACTTTTGGCTTGACAACTAGATGGGGGATGGGAAGCTCTCGGATAGGACGTTTGTTCCCTTTCCAACATCTACCAAAGTCTTTGATTGCTGGAATGAAGGTCATTGGAATCTTATTGCTTTAAACAACATACTGGATAATTCAACAATTCACAAGATAAACAACATCCCTGTGGAACCTTCTAAGAAAGATAAACTTATTTCCAAGCAAGGTGTTTCCAATCTATTACTGCTTATATATATTCACAACAATCACATAGGGCAATCTTTCTGTAGGGGAAATCTGTATGGAACAAGTTCCTCTCCCCCTCCATGTCTTTCTTTTGTTGGAGAATCTCCTCCAAATGCCTCCCAACTGATGATATCCTAAAACTGAAGGGATCGAGAGGCCATTCTTGTTGTATTCTTTGCAAAGGGCATGAGGAAACCACTGACCATCTTTTTTTCCAATGCCTATTTGTCCAACAAGTCTAGTCTATTGTACTATATAATTTGAAAGTGCAAACTATCAATCTTACTTGGCAAAAATTCCTTTATTGCTGGAAAGAGTGGCTTCATTTAAAACTCATGGTGATACCTTGTGTGGTGGCCTTGTTCTCTTGGATGGCTAGATAAAAGGCCAAATTTGATGAACATCTACCCCTACCCTCTAAGGTGACAGCTAACTGTTTAGCTTTTCTAAAAAAAAATTACTCGCTGGAAGGCCTTTCCTGACCTTCTTATGACTAATTATATGGCTATTCAACTTAATTTGGATCATCCCCTAGTGTATTGGCTTAAACCTCCTGCTGGTTGGCTGAAAGCTAACACTGATGGCAGTTTTTATAGATCCATTGCTGGCATTGGTGGCTTGTTCAGGAATTCATATGGTGCCTGTCTGCTCCATTTTCTATCTCCTGTATTTGTTGTTGATGCATTGGAAGCTGAGGCTTTGGCTATCTTTTGGGCCATCTATATTGCATCCAAAGTCAAAATTCAAAACCTCGTTGTTGAGACAGATTCCAAGGTCATGATTAGCATACTACTTAATACCACCACCTGCCCCTGGCACATTCTGCAAGGGAAGGACAGAATTTTTTATAGCTCCCAGGGTATCAATCTGAAGTTCCTGTTTATACATAGAGAAGGAAACATACCAGCACACTGGCTTGCACAAGCTGGTGTTGGGGCTGATAGACCCAACATCACCAAGGATGTCCCCCCCCCCCCCCCCCCCCCCC
>JXCR01058858.1:33632-67036 GCA_002079205.1 Phalaenopsis hybrid cultivar
ACTAAAGTGAAGATTACATCCAAGATTCAGGGAGGTCAAAGCCCTTGAAAGTTGGGTGCAAATAAATAGAGAAATAAAATTATCGGGCGTAGAATTGGAGATTTTTAGAGTGCAGACTAAATTCTCCAAATCGGTCCTATCGTTTGGGTGCTAAAGTGTAGATGTTAGCCTTCAGGGGAGGGGAACGTGGGAGCTCCGAAGTGAGAGCCGGTATCCTCCCAGCCTAGCCGTAGATTCAGTAAACAAGCGNGTGTCGCCGCAAACCTTTTTTACCTCCGAACCACCCTCCTCTGAGGAGGCCACCGTCGGCGGGAGGCCAAGCTCGTCGTCGGAGGCCTCAAGAAGGTATCCTAGTTCTTTCTGTTGTGCATCGCCGGAGACGAAGGGTACCTCCGAGGGCTGAGGGTCTAGTGGGGACGGTAGTCCTATCTCTTCCTCAAGGCTCTTCATGACAGAAGCAAGGCCATCCTCACTCCCGTCATCGGTGTCATCGTCAAAGATGCCGAATAAAAGGTCCGACCGCACGCGCTTCTCCTCCGGCGAGTCCCATAACTCGTCGGAGCCCTCTCTCTCTCGCTTGTGGGTTGAGACTTCACCCATGCGTGGAGAAATAAGGTTGTGCTATTTAGCAGCGAGGCCTGGGTAAGGATTATATAGGGTGGTGATTTGGGTGCATATTGTCTTTAATTTTTTTTAAAAATATGTATAAAAGATAAGAAAGGAAATGATAGGTGGGTGTGATCGAGAAAGGGCGCGTGTAGTTATCATCACGGGCGCCTACTAACCTTTTACCCCTCCCTTTTCTTTTTAGTTTCGTGTTTTGTTTTAATTTTCACAACTGATTTAGTATTTATTTTCTCGAAAAGATGAGGGTCTAATTGGATTTGAAGTCCGCATTTGAAGTCCGGGCATGGGGGACCACCAACACCGTCAGCGTGCCTTGGCTGTGACCGGCTTGTTTGGCGCTTTGATTGGTTGGCGGTGGGAAACGTTGAGCGTTCGTCGATTTCTCGTTTTTTTTTTTTCAAAAACCAGCAGGGGCTGGGAGATTTACGGAAAAGTCCTTATATTTGTTTGTTTGGCAGGAAGGACATTATTTTTTCCTTGAGCATAAAAATGTGAAAGATGAGATCATGAGAAATTGCGACCGGTGACCTATGATAACACCTTTGTTGTTTTCAGTTGATCCTTCACTAGATAAACTAACTGATAAATTAGATAAGTCGTTCAAATAATCGAATTAAAATAATTAGCGAAACTTTCTCGTGGTATTGCCTGGATTTCCTGTCCTTTAGGTGATGGTGCAATTTCCTATGCCGGGGCAGCGTGAGTCAGTCATTAGGCGAAACGAAAGTTAACAATTGTTAAGATATAATTAAGGGCTCTCATGTTTTAGAATAACTACTTTCTTACATCTTTCAATATCTGCTTTTGATTTTGAGTCGCTGAGGATGAAAATAAAAAAAAAAACAATATGTTTCTTTTTTTTATTTTAGTTACTTTAAATACTACTTGCCAAAAATGAGTAATAAATAATAGCAGAAAAAGTTACATATATGCAATTATGTGTAATTTCAAATAAAAGATTTAGAGACATTGGATTTACACTCTACTGTACGGCAATGATATTCAATCCAGACTCGCTTCGCCTGAGGATGTAAAATATTTAAACTAAATAATTTTTGTTAAACCAATTAAATGACTAGTGTTATTATTTACAGTGTAGGTAATATTACTAATGTCATAAGCTTGATATTTTTATTCTCTCTTTCTCTCTCTATATTTATGTTATATACTTTGGAAGTGATTCACAGTTGAATTAAATTATAATATATTGAAAGATACGATGAGCATGTAATCATATCACAAACAAAAATATGAATGACTAAAAAATAAGATCTCTCACCTCGAGAAGCCGCCGACAACAAAATCTGCACATGTGATTTCATAGCTCAACAAATCAACAAACTAAATGATTAGATGATGGAGGAAATCAGAAGCACACACCTCAAAAAGAATGTTAATGTCACAACCAGCGACATTTCATCTCCAGCGAAGGACAACAACCCTGAATGTTGTAAGGATCCCACCATCCTCAAACCGAAATACAACACACACTACTCGACAACGCTCATCCTGCACTGTTTGACCATTGTAGGCTTGAGTGCATGGAAGCACCATAGCCCACACAACCTGAGAATGCCTTTTCGTGATGAATATTCAAAGACCTATGATACGCAAAAAAAATGTATTATTTTATGTATACATTTTATGCTTTTTTTTGTGATATTAAACTTTAAAGAAGGGTATTTTCATGTTTTTGTTGCAGGTATATCACTTTTAAGCACTTTGAGCAAAAAAGTAGCAAAAATGAGAAAATTTAGAGTCAAAATGAAAATTTTCATGATCCTGACGGCAGAGCGCCATTTTCCAGAAAGCTGGTGCCATAAGCACCAGAAACTAGCACTAGAGGCGCCATTTTACGGAGAAGTGGAGCCAGAAGAGCCAAAATTGGCGCCAGAGGTGCCAGAATCTAGAGAATAGTGCAGACTTCATTAGGCAGGTGTCAGATGCGCCAGAATTGGCACCAGAAGCGCCCGAGACGAATTAAGACGGAGTTAGGCGGTTTGTAACTATTTTTGAGCCGTTTGAAGCTTCAAACACTTCAAACATCCCATGGAGTGATTCAATGCACTAGACACTTTGGAAAGGCTCTTTGAAGAAGAGATATGTCTCTTAGATGAAGGACTTGTCTCTTGGTGTTAAAAGATCTAACTTTTGGGGAGGAATTGGAGGGAATTTTTTATTCCTTTTGAAAGAAGGCTAGCTCTTATTAAAAAGGAGAGGAGTTTAGAGAAGAGAGGGCGGTGTGAGTTTGAGAGGAAGCTTTTGGCGTGAGAGAGAAGTCTTGGAAAAGAGAGGATATTCTTCTAGGGTTGTAAGGGGAGAGGAAAGGTGAAAGATCTCTTCTTCATTTCACTTCTAAGAGAGACATGAGTGTGATTGTAAAGAGAGAAAGTGCTTGAAGGGAACTTCTAGGGATTTGCTTGGGAAAGAGTGTGAGATAAGTTGTGTTATTTTCTTTCTTTGTTTTGTAAACTTGTTTTTATATATGAAATTCATTTCTTATGGTATCCTTCACATGAATTTTGAGTAGTCTTCTTTATCCATCTCCCTGCAATGAGATATGGTTTTGTGAAGAATTAGTTTTGTTTTGTAAGGTTTTAAATGTCAATAAATTGTATTGATTCAAACTCTGATCTTCAGTTAATTTACAATCTGACCAATTGAAAGGTTAAATTTTGATGAGAAACACACGATTCGAGCGGGCTATGCTTTCTACAATAAGGTAAGAGTCACATTCAATTTCATGGGTGAGAATTTAATTCATGGGGTTGTGAGCAAATAAATAAGGAAATATACTTTGATCAGCACAAAATTGGAGATTTTAAAGTAATAGATTAAAATCCTCAATTTAGAAACTAAAGCAAGATTATTATCCTTCAGGCAAAGGAGAAGTGAGAGCTCTATAGTGGCTGTCAATATCCTCCCAAACTAACCACAAATTTAGGGACCAAACTATGGATTGTCCAATGTTCTTTATCAACTCTCGGAGGGTAAATAATAGGATTGCTCATATTTGTCACAATACAATTTTCATGTATTTTTAATGATTTTAAATTTTTAACACTCCGTAAACTCATTGAAAAGGGGAATAATGCTTTCTTAAATTTGAAATCTTTGTTTCAAAACTTTGTTTAGTCTTTATAATTTTACTTTTTAAGTTTAGCAATTAATTTAGTTAATTTAGTTATTTTAATTGCATTTCTTTTAGCACACATTAAATTTACGTTAGATTTATTTTGCTTACTTAAGTTTTATAGTATGAATATTGTGTTTGACTTTATAACCATAAGAATTTTCAACTCCCTGTAAGATCGATATTTAGGACACTATCAGAGCCCTTTAGTATTTAGGGGATACGTATACTTGCGTTATTATTACGGGTTTGACAGCTTAGAGATTTTAAAAGATAAAATTATTTATACTGAACTTATTTTTATTGCGATTTAACTGCATATTTACTATTAGTGTTGTTGTGTGTGTATTGTAATATTGATGGATATTTACAACACACACCACAAAACTGCCCGCATCAAGATTTTGGTGTCTTTGCCGGGGAGTAACGATAAATTACTTGATCTTTAAGAATATTTTATTTGAATTGAAATACTATTTGTAGTTTAATTAAATATTTTTATATTTTTGTGTGTGACCAAAGGAAAATATGTTGAGATTTCCAAACATATTTATACTGTTTTTAATGATATTTTACTTTAAAGAAAGGTATTTTTGATGTTTTGTTACAGGAATGATGAATTAGGGTCATTGGAGCCGATGCCAAAAGGAGCAAATTTGGAGTGAAAAAGACCAAAATGTGAAGAATTGTACTAGGCCACCGATTTCACCCTCGACCCTGCCGACGGCGAGTTTTTCCCAATACTACAGGACAATTTTTCAGAAGCCTGCCGGCAGCGCCCTTGAGGCCGCCGATGGCCAGATCGACGGTTATGCCTACTCAAGCTTTAGATAAGGCCAAATTTTGAAGGGAAGCTTAGGTAACTCTTGGGAAAGCTCATCCACAACTTTAAAAGAATATTTTAGCTAAAAATTAAGAGAGTCTAGAGGCCTTGTAGGTTACCATTAGTGTATAGAATTTCCAATAGAGTGTAACAATTGTAAGGAATTCTACGAGAGATTGTTAGAGTGGAGGGAAAGTGATAGATTTCTTCCTCCTTACTACTTCGAAGAGAAATTTTTTGTGTTGTAAAGAAAGGAAGAGATTCAAAGGAACTTTGAGGAGTGTTCTTGGGGAGAAATTAGAGATAAGTTNCGCTATCTTTGTACTATCTTTTTGCTTTATTAACATGTAAGGAGCCATGAGTTGCTCTTTTTTAAATATATATATATATAGCACTTTAAAGCAATTTTCTATGATACATCACAAAATTTTTGTGACGAAAGATCTTTTGGTCTATTCTCTTTTATAATTTCTTGAAGATTTCCCAAATCTCACTCAAAAATAATGAAGCATGAAATTTTATTTGTGAGTTATGTAAATGTATAAGAATGGTGTGCTTGGTAAGAGATGAGATGTTCTTCTTTTACTATTTTTTTTTCTTTTCAAATCTCTGATTCTATGATCCACTAAGAAGGAGGGAAATATGATGCATGATGCAACTCGATTTATTGGTGAGAAGAAAAAAATAGTTAAATATGCTGCACAATTCTAGGGAATGTAGCATAACACTTTTTCTGAATGGCCATGGCTTGTGTGCGGCTTCGCAGTTCCCAGGGAACCCGTGCAGCCATGTTATGATTCTGAGAATGGATCGATAGATAATAAAAGGTTGTTTAATATCCTATTAACAGAAATTAACTGGTGTTACAACAAACAGATTTTCGAATTTAACTGTTTTTGGGTTTTAGTCCTATCGAAATTTACTGAATTCTACTTTGTTGGGCTGCCATCAAACAAAGTGGACCTTATGAAAGTTGAATGCATAAGAATTCAGCGACATCTTTGTAAATCTTCCTTCATTTTTTTTTAGATTACCATTGTTGTTCGTCATTGAGGGAAATGATGCTAAATCATTGAATGGCCTTGATCCTTAAGATGGAATTTTTCTTTATTGTCAAACGATTGAAGTTGGCATGGGGTTCAGTTTCTCTGGCAGCCTTTATATAACTGCAAAGCTGCCATTAGGTAAGGTGAATCATGTAGAATTCAAATAAATAAGAATTTTGTGCTTTGTACGTAAATTTTACTTTTTTTTATTTTAAGTCAACTACATGCATAGCACCTGAAACATTGCTTTTTACAAATCTATCACCCAAAACATCGTTATTTTATTAGTAGTAAGTTGCTTGGGCATCCCCGTGAATCAAGCGCCGTTCATATTTCCATGGTGGTTCATATGTGCAATTTAATTCAAAATTTATTATCAGATATAATTTTTTTTTAATATATAGTGACTAGTCTTGGTTGAGATAACTGACCAAAAGAAAATCTGTTGAGATTTTCATATCTATTTTATACTGTTTTTTATGATATCGTATTTTAAAGAAAGATATTTTTGATATTTTGTTACAGGAATGATGAATTAGGTTCATTGGAGCAAAAAAATGCAAAAATGAGCGAATTTGGAGCGAAAAGGAAAAAATGTGAAGATTTGAACTACGGCACCGACGGCGAGCCCAACGGCGCCGACGACGGACTTTTCCCGAAACTCCAGAATTAATTCACTTAGAAGGCCGTCAACGGCGCCCTCGAGGCCGCCGACGGCGAGCTCGGCGGTCATGTACAACTATGCATTGGATAAGGATGAATTTTGGAGGGGTGCTTAGGTAACTCTTAGGAAAACTCATCCACATCTTTAAAGAGAATACTTTGGCCGAAAATAAAAAAGGAGGCTCAAAATTGAAGTGTGGAAAAAGTGTAGAGAGTCTAAATTGTGAGGAATTCTTCGAGAGATTGTAAGAGTGGAGAGAAAGTGAGAGATTTTTTCCTCTTTGTCGCTTCGAAGAGGAATTCTATATTTTGTAAAAAAAGTAAGAGATTCAAAGGAACTTCGAGGAGTTTGCTTGAGAAGAAATTAGATATAAGTTTATTTATTGTTGTAGTTTGTATTACTTTGATTTTATTTATGTATTCCGAGTTTTGTTGTGTTTTCCTCATGAGATCTGAGTAGTTTTCTCTGTCTTTCTCCTTGTCTTGAGATTTGTGAAATAGTGACTTGTTGTAGTTTGTATGACTTTGATTTTATATATGAATTCCGAGTTTTGTTGTGTTTTCCCCTTTGTAGTTTGTATGACTTTGATTTTATATATGAATTCTGAGTTTTGTTGTGTTTTCCCCATGAGAGATAAGTTATTTACTTGATGTAGTTTGTATGACTTTGATTTTATATATGAATTTCGAGTTTTGTTGTGTTTTCCCCATGATTCTGAGTAGTTTTCTCTGTCTTTCTCCTTGTCCCGAGATTTGTGAAATGGTGATTTGAATTGGTGAAGCCATGAAAATGTTTTTCTATCTTTCTCTTTATCTCGAGATTTGTGAAATGGTAATTTGAATTAGAGAAGCCAAGAAAATGTTTAAGAAATTGTGATGATCTTTTCACTTCGCTCTTAATTTACTTTCAATCTGGCCAATTCATTTGTTAAAATATGTTGAGTTTTACAACTAAAGTGAAGATTACATCCAAGATTCAGGGAGCTCAATCCCTTGGAAGTTGGGTGCAAATAAATAGGGAAATAATATTATCGTACGTAGAATTGGAGATTTTAGAGTGACAGACTAAAATCCCCAATTCGGTCCTATCGTTTGGGTGCTGAAGTGTAGATGTTAGCTCTCAGGTGAGGGGAACATGCGAGCTCCGAAGTGAGAGCCGGTATCCTCCGAGCTTAGCCGCAGATTCAGTAAACAAGCGTAGGATTAGTCAATGTTTTTTATGCCTAGACCAAAGGTAAAGAATAGGTATGCTCCTATTTGGCAATATATAAATTGAACTAATTCATTTTATCCATTCACTATAATTTCTTGATAAGGAGAAGGATGATAATTAAACGCTCCTTAGTATCATTAGTTATTTATTAGTTATTAAAATTATCTATTTATTTCAATTGCCTATTAGTGACAGATAAGCAAATTGAACTTCGTTGTTTTGATTAAAGTATTGCTTTTCTAAAATCTTAGTCCGTAAATCTAAAACTACTCCATGTGGGATCGATATCTAGGACTCCATTAGAGCCCTATATTACTTGAGAGAAACGTATACTTGCGTTGATAAGTGTCTTTACAATTATTGAATATTTATTACGTCCATATTTATCTTGTATATTAAGCATTTATAAAAAAGTCGCTGTCAAGTTTTTGGCGCCGTTGCCGAGAATTAAATCTTCTAGCAGCGCTGTCAAATTCTTTTTTTTGTTGGTTTATAAAAATTCACTGTTAAGTTTTTGGCTTCGTTGTCGGGGAGTGATTGAGTGAGTGAGTAAAATCACGATTAGAGTAACGGACAAATTAGGAGTATTAGAAATTTTTTACTTGAATTGTAACTTATTTTTATATTTAGTTAATTATATTATTTAGTAGTGATTTCAAATTGTATGCGTAAATTTGGACTTGAAAATCTTATACCCTACGATTCAAAATTAGAACGCACTGTAAGAAGGATTAGAAAATTAAGAAGAGAACCTAGAAATTCTGATACAATGGAAAACAACCTGAACAATCAAGGAATATAGAATGTACACCAACCTAGACCCCTAAGAGATTATGCAAATCCTATAGCAGATGAAATTCACTTATCTATCCAAAATCCTGATGTAGCTGCTAATTCATTTGAGTTACAGCAGATGAGATTCACTTATCTATCCAAAATCCTGATGTAGCTGCTAATTCATTTGAGCTTGAACTTTTATCATGAACACCAACCTAGACCCCTACGAGATTATGCAAATCCTACAACAGATGAAATTCACTTAATCTAGACCCTTAAGAGATTATGCAAATCCTACAGCAGATGAAATTCACTTATCTATCCAAAATAGATGTAGCTGCTAATTCATTTGAGCTTAAACCTGCTATTATTCAAATGGTACAGAACAATCAATTTGGAGGTACACCAAATGAAGATCCTAACTAATTCATTTGAGCTTAAACCTACTATTATCCAAATGGTACAAAATAATCAATTCAAAGGTACACCAAATGAAGATCCTAATTTAAATCTTAAACCTGCTATTATCCAAATGGTACAAAACAATCAATTCGGAGGTACACCAAATGAATGCTTAAACCTGCTATTATCCAAATGGTACAAAATAATCAATTCAGAGGTACACCAAATGAAGATTACAGCAGATGAGATTCACTTATCTATCCAAAATCCTGATGTAGCTGCTAATTCATTTGAGCTTGAACTTGCTATTATCTAAATGGTACAAAATAATCAATTCGGAGGTACACCAAATGAAGATCCTAATTTACACATCGCGCTATTATCCAAATGGTACAAAACAATCAATTCGGAGGTACACCAAATGAAGATCCGAACCAAGACCCTTAAGAGACTATGCAAATCCTACGGCAGATGAAATTCAGTTATCTATCCAAAATCCTGATGTAGCTGCTAATTCATTTGAGCTTAAATCTGTTATTATCCAAATAGTACAAAACAATCAATTTGGAGGTACACCAAATGAAGATTCAAACTTACACCTCGCTAGTTTTTTAGAACTGTGTGCTACTTTTAAATATGATAGAGTCTCAAACGATGTTATTAGACTTAAACTTTTTCCTTTTTCAACGAGGGATAAGGCTAAGATGTGGTTAAATTCGTTAGCACCGGGATCTATTAGAATTTGGGGAGAACTTTCACAGAAATTTCTATCCAAATATTTTCCTCCATCCAAAACTGCTAAACTTAGAAATGACATAACATCGTTATGTCAGATTGATGAAGAGTCAATATATGAAGCATGGGAGAGATTTAAAGATCTTCTTAGGAAGTGTCCTCATCATTCGTTACCAGATTGGTCTATAATTCAAACTTTTTATAATGGATTAGTAAAATCTATTAGATTGATTATAAATGTTGCGGCTGGTGGTTCCTTAATGTCAAAACCTTTTGATGAGGCTTATTTATTAATAGAAGAGATGGCTACCAATAATTTTTAATGGCCCTTTGAGCGGGTAAATCCTAAAAGAGTAGCTAGTATTCTTGATTCTGATGCAATATCTATGTTAGCTTCGCAGATTGTTGTCATATCAAAGAAATTAGATCATTTTGGGATGAATTATTTTCCAACACCTCCTATGATAGAAGAGAATTCATTTGGGAAATTTGTGGATGTTCAACCTTCATATGAGACCTTAAATGCTATTAATAGGCCCAACGACCCATATTCAAACTATTATAACCCAGGTTGGAAGAATCATCCAAATTTTAATTGGAATAATAATTCTTCTACGATCAACAATGTGCAAACAACCCAATGAACCCATTAGAAAATTCATCCAACCAAGGAAATGTTAACTATAGACCCCAACAATGGGCAAACAACTCAGTGAACCCATTAGGAAATTCATCCAACCAGGGAAATGTTAATAAACAATGGGCAAACAACCCAGTGAACCCATTAGGAAATTCATCCAACCAAGAAAATGTTAACTATGGCGAACAACCCAGTGAACCCATTAGGAAATTCATCCAACTAAGGAAATGTTAACTATAGACCTGAACTATTGTAACCCAGTTTGGAAGAATCATCCAAATTTTAATTGGAATAACAATTCTTCTACAAATCAACAATGGGCAACCAACCTAGTGAACCCATTAAGAAATTCATCCAACCAAGAAAATGTTAACTATAGACCTTCTTATCCTCCGGGATTTAGTAATACTCAAATTAAGGAGAAGAAGTTGTCTATGGAAGAGCTGATATTAAACATGGGTCCACAATTGTAGAAGCAAGGAAATCAATTACAAATTCAAGGAAATCAATTACAAAATCAAGGAACTGCTATTAAATTGCAGAATCAAGAAATCAATTACAAATTCAAGGAAATCAATTACAAATGTGTCAACAATTGCAGAATCAAGGAAATCAATTATAAATTCAAGGAAATCAATTACAAAATCAATTATTCATTGAAAACCAATTGGGACATATCGCTACTGCGCTTAGTAACCGAACATTAGGAACTTTTTCTTAGAATCAAGGAAATCAATTACAAATTCAAGGAAATCAATTACAAAATCAAGGAGCTGCTATTAAGAATATTACAATTAGGGCATATCACTACTGTGCTTAGTAACCGAACATTAGGAACTTTTCCTAGTACTGTGATAGATTCAAGGAAATCAATTACAACATCAAGGAACTGCTATTAAGAATATTGAAAACCAATTAAGGCATATCGCTACTGCGCTTAGTAACCAAACATTAGGAACTTTTCCAAGTATTGTGGAACCAAATAGGAAATCAATTACAAAATCAAGGAACTGCTATTAAGAATATTGAAAATCAATTAGGGCATATGTTACTGCACTTAATAACCGAACATTATAAAATTTTCCTAGTACTGTGGAATCAAATCCTAAAGACCAAGGAAAAGAACAAATCAAAGCGATACAATTACGAAGTGGAAAAAAAATGGAAACAAGGGTGCAAAAAGAAACAGAAACTGAAAAAAGAGAAAGTGGGTACCGAAAAAGAGAAGGATCATGAATACCTAGATTTAGAGTGTCCATTTACACAAATGAAAATTACTGTGGAGAAACCTCCACCACCGTTTCCTCGAAGATTGAAGAAACACAAACAGAATAAACAATTTTCCAAATTTTTAGAATTTCTTAAGAAATTAACAGTAAACATTCCCTTCGTAGAAGCTTTAGAGCAAATGCCCAATTATTTGAAATTTATGAAAGATATTCTGAACAAGAAAAGGAAGTTCACGGATAACAAAAATGTTGCACTAATATTCTGAACAAGAAAAGGAAGTTCACGGATAATGAAACTATTGCACTTAGTAAAGAGTGTAGCCAAGTTTATAGAAATTCTTAAGAAATTAACAGTAAATATTCCTTTCGTAGAGGCTTTAGAGCAAATGCCCAATTATGTGAAGTTTATGAAAGATGTAAACATTCCCTTCGTAGAAGCTTTAGAGTAGATGCCCAATTATGTGAAATTTATGAAAGATATACTGAACAAGAAAAGGAAGTTCACGGATAACAAAACTGTTGCACTTAGCGAAGAGTGCAGTGCAATTTGAACAAGAAAAGGAAGTTCATTGATAATGAGGCTGTTGCACTTAGCGAAGAGTGTAGTGCAATTAATAAGAAAAGGAAGTTCACGGATAATGAAATTGCACTTAGCGAAGAGTGTAGTTCAATTATTCAGAAAAAGCATCTTGAAAAATTAAAAGATCCTGGCAGTTTCACTATACCGTGTGCGATCGGTGAAAAATTTTATGGAAGAGCTTTCTGTGATTTGGGAGCCAGCATTAATCTTATACCTCTATAAATTTTTAAAAGATTAGGATTAGAAGAAGTCTCTCCTACTTCTGTAACTATACAATTCGTGGATCGTTCAGTTACATATCCTAAGAGAGTTATAGAAGATGTATTAGTAAAAGTTGATAAATTTATCTTCCTGTGGATTTCATTGTTTTAGATATGTAGGAAGATAAAGAAATACCTATCATTTTAGGGAGACCATTTTTAGCTACTGGAAAAGCTATGAAAGATAAAGAAATACCTATCATTTTAGGGAGACCAGAAAATAAAGAAATACCTATCATTTTAGGGAGACCATTTTTAGCTACTGGAAAAGCTATGATAGATAAAAAAAATACCTATCATTTTAGGGAGACCATTTTTAGCTACTGGAAAAGCTATGATAGATGTCCAAAAAGAAGAATTAACTATGAGAGTTAATGATCAAGAAGTAACTTTCAACATTGCAAAATCTATGAAATACCCTGGTGTTGAAAGAGATAATGAATGTTTTCGTATGGAAATTATCGAACATCTACTGAACGAATTTTAAAGAACATTTTGAAGATAAACAACATTTTGAAGAAAAAGAATATTTTGTAGAGAATGAACAATTTAAACAGAATGGCAAAGTTATTTTGGACGAATTAGAAAATGAAGAATTAGATTATGTTCAGGAAAGATTTGAGATGTTGGATATTATGGAAAATGCTGATAAGAATCTATTTCCGTCATTTATAAAACCACCTGAACTTAAGTTAAAAATACTACCTAGCCACTTAAAATATGTATTTTTAGGATACTCATCTACATATCCTAATTATTATATCTTCAGAATTAAATGATCTACAAGACCAAAGACTGTTAGATACATTATAATGATATAAGAAAGCTATTTGTTGGACCTTAGCTGATATTAAGGGAATCAGTCTTTAAATCCGTATGCACATAATTATATGAACAATATAAACCAAGAGTTGATCCACAAAGGAGATTAAATCTGATGATGAAAGAAGTACAGAGGAAATTTTGAAATGGTTAGACACTGGAATTATATATCCTATTTCAGATAGTGCGTGGGTGTATAAACCAAGAGTTGATCCACAAATGAGATTAAATCCAATGATGAAAGAAGTAGTTAAGAAGGAAATTTTGATATGGTTAGACACTGGAATTATATATCCTATTTCAGATAGTGCGTAGGTAGGTCCTATTCATTGTGATCCTAAGAAAGGAGGAGTGACTGTTGAAACAAAAGAAAATAATGAATTAATACTTATCAGACAAATTACTGAGTGGCGTATTTGCATTGATTATACGAAATTAAACACTGCCACCAGGAAAGATCACTTCCCTTTACCCTTTTTAGATCAAATAATGAATAGACTTGTTGGGCACAAATATTTTTGTTTTTTAGATGGATATACCAATTACCATCAAATTCCTATTGCTCCTGAGGATCAAGAAAATACAACATTTACAAGTGCTTTTGGATCTTTTGCTTTTTGAAGAATGTCATTCAGATTATGTATTGCACCTACAACATTCCAAAGAAGTATGATGTCCATATTTAGTAAGTTAATTGATGATGGATTGAAAGTATTTATGGATGATTTCTTGAGGAACATCATTTGACACATTCTTAAATTACCTTGAAAAAGTTTTGGAGTTATGTGAAAGAACTAATTTGGTTCTGAACTGGGAGAAATACCAATTTATGGTTGTAGGAGGAATTGTGTTAGGGCATAAAATTTTGGAAGATGGTATGGAAACAGACCCTGCAAATATTCAGGTTATATCTAAACTAACACCTCCTACTAATGTAAGAGAGGGTAGGATTTTTCTTGGACATGTTGGATTTTATAGGCGTTTTATTAAAGATTTTTCAAAAATTACTAAACCTCTATGCCAAATTTTTGAAATGGACAAGAAATTTGAATTTACTGAAAACTGTTTAAATACGTTTGAGTTATTAAAAGAAAAATTAATCACAACCCCTATTATAGTTTCACCTAACTAGGAGAAACCATTTGAATTGATGTGTGATGCTAGTGATCTATTATTGGAGCTATTCTTGGACAAAGGTATGAAAAGATTTTTAAAGTTTATATTACGCTAGTAAAACTCTTAATGATGCACAAAGTGATTATATTGTTACTGAAAAAGAGTTACTAGCAATTGTGTATGCTTTAGATAAATTCAGATCTTATTTAATTAGAGCTAAATGTGTTGTGCTTGCTGATCACTCTGCTATTAAATATCTGATGCAAAAAAAGGATGTTAAACCAATGTTAATTAAATGGATACTTTTGATGCAAGAATTTGATCTTGTGGTTATTGATGGAAAGGAGACTGATAATCAAATTGCTGATCATTTGTCAAGATTTAAAAATCAAGAATCATCCGACATTGACAATGAAATTACAGACAGTTTTCCTGATGAACAACTTTATAACATTAATTAGTAGAAAATACCATGGTATGCTGATATTATTAATTATATTGTAAGTGATATTTTGCCACCTATGCTGACATTGCAACAACAAAGGAAATTCATTCATGACAAAAGCATATTTTGGGATGAGTCTTTATTTATATAAATAATATAAGGATCAGGAAGGAGATGTATACCCTATGAAGAAACTGAGATGATCATTCAGAAATGTCATGATTCTGAATTTGGAGGACATTTTTGGATTGATAAAAGTGCTTATAAAATTTTACAAGCTGGATTTTATTGGCCTACCATCATCTTTAGAGATGTTTATAGATACATAAAAACTTTTGATCGATGTCAACGAGTAGGAAATATATCTAGAAGAAATGAAATGCCTCTGAATTTCATGTTAGAAGTTGAGATCTTTGATGTTTGGGGATTAGATTTTATGGGACCAGTTATTCCTTCATTTGGGAACTTATATATATTAATTGCAGTGAACTACGTTTCTAAGTGGATTAAAGCACAAGCTTTACCTCGTTGTGACGCTAAAAATGTTTCAAGATTTTTAATGAAAAATATTTTCACTAGATACGGAATGCCTAAAATGATTATCAATGATGGAGGATCCCATTTTAGAAATAAATACATTCAGAGATTGGCCGAAAAATTTAGTATTATTCATAGAATCTCTACTGCCTATCATCCTCAAACCAAGTGGTTAGCTGAAGTTTCTAATCGAGAGATTAAAAAAATACTTGAAAAGAGTGTAAACCATAGTATAATAGATTGGTCCACTGATTGGACACTATTGTCGGCGTTATTTAGAGGTTGGAGGGGAGTTGCCCTATTGACCTCATTTTTTGTTGAGGTTTAGTTTTTCCTCTTTAGTAGCCTAGGGTCTAGCCATAGGAGTTTTCTTGTTGACTATTCCTACAAAACTAGACATGGAACCCTCACCACTAGAAATTCCAAACCCTTCTCCACTCAGCTTGAAGTTTCACATATTGCCTCAACCTCTAAATACTTAGTAGGTGGGGTCACTATGGGGGATACTCAAGATGAGCCACCCTTCTAACCTCTAGCACTTAGTAGGTGGGGTCACTATGGGGGAACTCAAGATGAGCCACCCTTAGGTCAACCTCTAAATACTTAGTAGGTGGGGTCACTGTGGGGGAAACTCTAGATGAGTCACCCTTAGGATTGCTAGACCTTCTCTAAATACTTAGTAGGTGGGGTCACTGTGGGGGAAACTCAAGATGAGTCACCGTTAGGATTGCATCTAAACACTTAGTAGGTGGGGTCACTGTCGGGGAAACTAAGGATGAGTCACCCGTAGGATTGCTGGACCTTAGGGTTGACCCTGGGTGTTGGTCTGGAACTAAGGCATTCACTACACTCACAATCACTCACAACCCTGAACTCAAATTTCTAGCCTAGATCCCTTGATCTTTTACTCACTACACTTATCTTCACTCACAATCACTCACAACCCTGAACTCAAATTTCTAGCCTAGATCCCTTGATCTTTTGGGCCTCATGTAGATGGTCCCCTAAACCTACTAGCCCTAGGGCTATGGTTTGGCTAAGACCACTATCGTGTAGATGGTCCCCTAAACCTACTAGCCCTAGGGCTATGGTTTGGCTAAGACCACTATGTAGCTTCTAGCCTAGTTCCCTTGATCTTTTGGGATACTCATGTAGATGGTCCCCTAAACCTACTAGCCCTAGGGCTATCCACTATGTAGAGGACCCAAAATGGGGTTCGCATTGGTCCATGGCTCTATGGGCTAAGACCACTATGTAGAGGACCCAAAATTGGGTTTCCTTTGGTACATGGCTTATTGGTGATGATCTTTTGACTCACTACACTTATCTTCACTCACAATCACTCACAACCCTGAACTCAAATTTCTAGCCTAGATCCCTTGATCTTTTGGGTCCTCATGTAGATGGTCCCCTAAACCTACTAGCCCTAGGGCTATGGTTTGGCTAAGACCACTATCGTGTAGATGGTCCCCTAAACCTACTAGCCCTAGGGCTATGGTTTGGCTAAGACCACTATGTAGCTTCTAGCCTAGTTCCCTTGATCTTTTGGGATACTCATGTAGATGGTCCCCTAAACCTACTAGCCCTAGGGCTATGTTTGGCTAAGACCACTATGTAGAGGATACTCATGTAGATGGACCCTAAACCTACTAGCCCTAGGGCTATGGTTTGGCTAAGACCACTATGTAGAAGACCCAAAAGGGGTTTTCATTGCTCCATGGCTTATTGGTGATGATTGGTACCTCAACTCTACCAAAATACCCATCTTGGCCTTTTCATAAAACACCCCCAAATTACCAAAATACCCCTCTTGGACCCAAAATTCCAAAATCCCAAAAATTCCAAAATACACCCCCTAATTACCAAACTACCCTTCTTTAGCTCAAAATTCCAAAAATTCCCAGAAAATCCTAATAAATCCCAAATAATCCCAATTTCATTTCTCTCAACTACTACATAACCCAATTTGGCAAATTTGACTATCTTTAACCAAAATCCCCAAATTACCCTTTAAAGACCCAAATTTCCCCAAATCCAACTCAAATGTCCATCAATTTGATCTCAATTGACCCCAATTCCAATCATAAACTCAAATTAAATTCTGATATGACCAAACTAAACCAAATCCAAGCTCAATTGGTCCATGATTTGAGCCCAATTTTGATTTGGGTCAAAGCCCCAATTTTGACCATATGACTTAATCTCACCAAATTGAACCTCATAGCCTAGTCAATTGGCCTCAAATAATGTTGAAAAATCTTTATAACATTCCTATACATCAAAATCAACCATCAATTGGCATTGGTAAAGCCTCAAATCCATTTTATTTTGGCATAAATCCAAAATTCCCAAACTTAGCCCCAAATTGGCTAAGTCCCTAAATTTCACCCAATTGATTGCCTTAACCTTGAAATTAGCATCCAATTCATGTTTAAAACTCTTCATGAGGTCCCTATTGACCATTTACAATAATCAATTTGGACTTAGCCCAAGGCTAACCCAAGCTAGACCCAAGCCTAGCCCAACATGCTGAAATTGATTAAGCCCCAAGGCTAACCCAAGCTAGACCCAAGCCTAGCCCAACATGACCAAATTGATTAAAGTTCTCCTAGGCTAACCCAAGCTAGACCCAAGCCTAGCCCAACATGACCAAATTGATTAAAGTTCAACGAAGGCTAACCCAAGCTAGACCCAAGCCTAGCCCAACATGACCAAATTGATTAAAGTTCATAAGGCCAACCAAAGCTAACAGCCAAGCCTAGCCCAACATGACCAAATTGATTAAAGTTCAAATATCCCTCAAATTAGCCCTTCAATTGGACTCAAAACCAATCCTTATTGACCATTTACAACAATCAATTTGGACTTATCCCAAGGCTAACCCAAGCTAGACCCAAGCCCAACATGACCAAATTGATTAAAGTTCAAAATTCCCTCAAATTGACCCTTCAATTGAACTGCCCAACATGACCAAATTGATTAAAGTTCAAAATTCCCTCAAATGACCTTTCAATTTAACTCAACCATGACCAAATTGATTAAAGTTCAAAATTCCTTCAAATTGACCTTTCAATTGAACTCAAACATTTAAAATAATCAATTTGGACTTAGCCCAAGGCTAACCCAAGCTAGACCCAAGCCTAGCCCAACATGCTGAAATTGATTAAGCCCCAAGGCTAACCCAAGCTAGACCCAAGCC
Source organism: Phalaenopsis hybrid cultivar (assembly GCA_002079205.1). Classification (NCBI taxonomy): domain Eukaryota; kingdom Viridiplantae; phylum Streptophyta; class Magnoliopsida; order Asparagales; family Orchidaceae; genus Phalaenopsis; species Phalaenopsis hybrid cultivar. The sequence goes on from JXCR01058858.1 coordinate 51,880, forward strand.
TAGCCCAACATGACCAAATTGATTAAAGTTCTCCTAGGCTAACCCAAGCTAGACCCAAGCCTAGCCCAACATGACCAAATTGATTAAAGTTCAACGAAGGCTAACCCAAGCTAGACCCAAGCCTAGCCCAACATGACCAAATTGATTAAAGTTCATAAAACTCTTCATGAGGTCCCTATTGACCATTTATAACAATCAATTTGGACTTAGCCCCCCAAGCTAGACCCAAGCCTAGCCCAACATGACCAAATTGATTAAAGTTCAAAATTCCTTCACGAAGCTAGACCCAAGCCTAGCCCAACATGACCAAATTGATTAAAGTTCAAAATTCCCTCAAATGACCCTTAGCCAAGCCTAGCCCAACATGACCAAATTGATTAAAGTTCAAATATCCCTCAAATTAGCCCTTCAATTGGACTCAAAACCAATCCTTATTGACCATTTACAACAATCAATTTGGACTTATCCCAAGGCTAACCCAAGCTAGACCCAAGCCCAACATGACCAAATTGATTAAAGTTCAAAATTCCCTCAAATTGACCCTTCAATTGAACTCGCCTAACATGACCAAATTGATTAAAGTTCAAAATTCCTTCAAATTGACCTTTCAATTGAACTCAAATCATTTCCATTCTTCACCAAAGTTGTTCCTTGTGATCATCTACACCAAATGCAACAATCAATTATCTTCTATTCTTCACCAAAGTTGTTCCTTATGATCATATACACCAAATGAAACATTTATTTGGGCCATCATCCTTCACCAAAGTTGTTCCTTTTGATAATATACACAAAATACACCAATTAATTGAGCCAATTGACATGGCTAACGAAGCCCAAACCCAAGTTTTGGTCATTTGCACCCACTTGGACCCATACACTAAATGTGTCCTAACCACCTTAAAGCCACAAAATTAACTCCACAAGAGCCATTAGCTGGACTTAGTGACCAGTACAAATACCATGAAACCACCTAAATCAAGCCATGGACCAAAGGTCCCAAAAATTAAGGGATCTTATTTCCAAAAAGTCACATGCTTAAGATATCTTTACCAAATCAAAGCACATTTGCATTAAATTGCTGTGATGGATTACTCTGGCTTNCTACATATTTATTTCTATTGCCTATTAGTGACAGATAAGCAATTTGAATTCTACTGTTGCGATTAAGTATTATTTTTCTAAAATCTTAGTTGGTAGTTCTAATATTACTTCCTGTGGAATCGATATCTAGGACTCCGTTAGAGCCCTATATTACTTGAGCGACACGTATACTTGCGTTGATAAGTGTGACTTTACAATTATTGAATATTTTATACATACATCTTTTGCGATATGTATACTTGCGTTGATAAGTGTGACTTTACAATTATTGAATATTTATTATGTCCATATTTATCGTATACTTGCATTGATAAGTGTGACTTTACCATTATTGAATATTTTATATATACATCTTTATCCGTATACTTGCATTGATAAGTGTGACTTTACCATTATTGAATATTTTATATATACATCTTTATCGAATCTATAATTGTTATTAAGTTTTTGGTGCAGTTGCTGAGGAATTAAATCTTTTAGCAGCACGTATACTTGCATTGATAAGTGTGACTTTACCATTATTGAATATTTTATATATACATCTTTATCGAATCTATAACCATTATTAAGTTTTGGTGTCGTTGCTGAGGAATTAAATCTTTTAGCAGCAGTATTAAATAGTTATATTTTTACGATACGTATACTTGCGTTGATAAGTGTGATTTTACAATTATTGAATATTTTATACATCCATCTTTATCGAATCTATAACTGTTATTAAGTTTGTTGATAAGTGTGACTTCACAATTATTGAATATTTTATACATACATCTTTATCGAATCTATAACTGTTATTAAGTTTTTGATATTAAATACTTGTATTTTTAAGCATATATAACATCTTTATCGAATCTATAACTGTTATTAAGTTTTGGTACAGTTGCTGAGGAATTAAATCTTATTACATCCATATTTATCGAATCTATAATTGTTATTAAGTTTTGGTACAGTTGCTGAGGAATTAAATCTTTTAGCAAATACTTATATTTTTAAGCATATATAAAGTCGCTATCACTATGCTTGGGCTAAGTCCAAATTGATTGTTGATAATGGTCAATAGAAATGTCATGAAGAGTTTTCAACATAAATTTGGTGTCAATTTTGGGGCTAAGGAAATCAATTTAGTGGAATTTGGAAACATAGCCAATCTGGGGCAAATTTGGGATTTTTTGGACTTAGGTCAAAATTAAATGAAATTGAGGTTTCACCAAGGCCAATTGAAGGTCAATTTTGTTGTCTAAGAATGTTATGAAGAGTTTAAGATTCACATTAAGGCCAATTGAGTAGGCTATAGGTTTAATTTGGTGAGATTAAGTCACATGACCAAAATTGGGGGTATGATTTAGATCAAAATTAGGCTCAAAGCATGGGTCAATTGAGCTTGGATTTGGTTTAGATTGGTCATATGGAAGGTGAATTTGAGTTTAGAATTGAAATTGGGGGAAATTAGGACCAAATTGATGGACATTTGAGGTGAATTTAGGGAAATTGGGCCTTTAAAGACAATTTGGGGGTTTTGGTCAAAATGGTCAAAGTAGATCATGTGCTAGTTGAGAAAAATGAAATTGGGAATATTTCAAAGGTTTTGATAATTTGGCAATTTTTTTTGGTGATTTTGGGTAAGTTTGATGTTTTAAAAAAGTTTGAAAAATTTTTTGAACAAATTTGGTTATTTTAGGTAAATTTAAGAATTTTGGCCAAATTTAGGGTTTCAAGGGTACTTAGGTAATTTGGGGGAGTCTACTGGAAAAAGGCCAAGTTGAGTATTTTTGGTAGAATTGGGGAGCTAAACATCATAAATGAGCTATGGACCAATGGAAACCCCATTTGGGTCCTCTATGTACTGGTCTTAGTTAAACTCTAGCCTAGAACTAGTGGGTTTAGGGTACCATCTACATGAGTCTCCTAAAGGATTAAGGGATCAAAGTCAAGAAATTTTGGGTTTGTATTCATGAGTGATAGTGAGTGAGGTGAGTACCTTAGGTCCAGACCAACACCCAGGGTCAACCCTTAGGTCAAGTAGTCCTATAAGAACTCTCCTTGGGCTCCCCCATAATGACCCCACCTACTAAGTGCTAGATGTTAGGACCACTTTGTGGAACTTTGAGTTGAGTAAAGAAGAGTTTAGAATTTCTAATGGTGAGGGTTCCTTTTCTAGTTTTCTAAGAATAGTCATCAGAAAAGTACTATGGTTAGACCCTAGGCTACTAAAAAGGAAAAACTAGACATCAACTAAAAGTTAGGTCAACACATACCTACCCCTGAGGAATAGACATATTAGTTAATAGTCAGACTCGATTAAATAAATTAAAGAATTTATGACATTTGTTTTGTCTGTGAACCATTTTTTAAATAAGCTGACAAGTTACCTTATCCAATGTGGAAGATTAGATGTGATTTATATTAAGTTGGGTTCTTAAATTTTCTTATAAGGGCAAGTCCCTATAGTTAATTACATCGTAAACGACCAAAGTCACTTAAGAAAACTCTCAAATTAGATCATAAAATCATGCATCCAAGGATTTCAAAAGATAGGACTTTTCAAGAATCAGATAACGGAGTGTTAAGTGAGAGATGATCAAATTTGGAATATCTTTATTTTGGAATCAAAATGAAGAAAAACTAGGGGATGCCACAAATCCTGAGGAGAACCTCAATGACTTCCCAAGCTATCCTACAGTTTGGCTTCAATTTCAGTGAGATAATATTATTTAACGTTTCATCCTGTCAATTATTATTATTTATGGCTTACATTTGTGTGAGACGGTCGCACAAACAACCTAGAATATATGAGGGTTTATGTCACAACAAATGACAACCTTGAAACCTAAGGCAAGTTAGGGCTTAAATTGCACAACATAATTGTGCAAAAGCCTAAAAATAAAGTTAAAGATTTATGTACCACTAGGCGTTCAACCTCAAAGTCCTATGGTAGTTCTAAGAAAAGATTGTTGTTGTAGATCCATCTGCTCTTTTGAAGTTATTTTTCTGTACATCTTTGTCGTGTTGCCTGTGGTGCTTGCTCCAAGTTCTTCGTCGATGTAGCAATTCTAAAGTCCAAGTTTTAAAGTTTTAAATGACAAGTTAAGTTAAATAAATATGGGGGGGTTAAAGTTGATTAAAACGACACCGGTTAGGATCCCATGGTTCCCTCATTCCGGTACCACTATTTTCTTTTGAATTTGTTTAGCTTAAACGAGTTGTTAAGCTCATTTAAAGTAGGGAGATCTCGTTAGCAACCATGTGTTACCTCATCCAAGGGACTCTCGTATGTTTAAAAGGACGTATTATGAAGTTATGTTATTTTTTTTTTTTATTTTGAAAATTTTGTTTAACTTTAAAAAAGTTAATTAATTTTGGAAAGTTTGTTTTTGTTTTATCATCCAAGCATGCATGGTATGTAGAAGCAGTAGTAATTTGCAGTAAATGAAATGATAGAAAATAAATAAAACTGTAAAAGCATACCTGTTATCTTCTTGCTGCTCCCACTGAAATGTTAGAACCTGCAACATGTATATAATTTTGCATAAATTTAAATAAAATTGCAGGAAAGAAAAACAAAAAAGAAGGTTTAAGCTGCTCCTACTAAGTTCTATGTCACAACCTGATGGGTCCCTAGAAGTTTTAATTGATTATTTTCTGGAACAAAGTATAATAAGTTCATTCATCCTTCAAAAATATCCAAAAGAACATAAGAGTTTTCGGAACATGGTTCCGAACGACCTTTAGAACCCCTTTGAAACGTTCCGAGTTCATTTGAACTTATTATATTGTTCGAGCAATCTTAATAAGTTAAGTTTAGGTTTTGAATAATTAAACTACCCTATGCTCAGTGAACCTGATGTTTCAATTTTCTCATGAGAGGTGTACTTAATTAGTCCTTTAATGTTTCATTTAAAAGTTATATAAATGGGTTAAGTGATTAAGAATTTCATGCTCACAATTAAAGTTTGGCTTGTAGTGTTTGCAAAATGTTTATAATTAGTTATATTTCTTAAAGCTCATTAAGCAAATCCAAATTAAACCTAGTTCACTACTAAGCCCTTAAGACTTATGAGTGGATAAATTCAGAACTATCAGGGATATTAAATTATATTACATTTTAATCCTTAGCAATGATTATATCACTCAAATATTAACTAGGGGTTTTAAATTAGTAAATTATCATTTTCCAAAATGAAACCCCTCACCTAAGGATCTTTTAATTAAATTAACCCCAGAATTATAATAATTGGTTGTTGTAGGAAAGTGAAGAATTAGTTTCTACTATTTAATCCCTTGTGTTTCAATTATTTAAAAGAGTTCATTATGATCAAAATTACACATTTACCCTTTAATCAGTCCTAAAATTTAATGAAGGCATAAAAATCCAAAATTACCATTTTTTCCCTAAGACTCTCCATCTCATAACTTATTAAATAGAATTCAAATGACTTCGAAATTTTTATAATACCCCACTCATGGGTCAAATAAAATATTAGAGGAGAAAATATAATTTTCTAATTTTTATTTAATTTATAAAAATTATTTTATTCAAAAATAGGGATTTTTCAATTTTAATTCATTTAAACAATCTAAACAAACTATCTACCCTTATGAAAATTATTGGAGGTTCACCAAAATCAGAGGACCACTACGACCAATTTCCATGTTTTCTTAAGTTATATTTTAATTATTATAACTATTTGATGGTTTTGAGTATTAATTAAATATAAAATATTATTTAAGTTAACAATTAACTTTTATTATTTTCATAAATCTCTTTGAGTCTAGGGAACCCAAAGAAACAAATTCCATATTTTTGTTATTTATATTTTATTTATTGTAAATATGTTAGTGCAAAACTATGGAAAATTTATTTTTAAGCCTTTAAAAATTATAAATTCATTCAAAAAATTAGGAAAAATATTTTTATTACTCCTAAGTGATTAAGGAACCAATTATGAAATTTTGGGGCACTTTTCAATTTTAGTGATTTTTATCATTTTTTTATTATTTTTAATTATTTAAAATTTAAAATATACCTCAAAAATCAAATATTTATTTTAACTACAATTTTATTTTTCTTAGATGTCTCTGATCACAAGGAACTCAGAAAACTACTTTTATAATTTTTGGACCTTTAATTTAATTTATATAATTATTTTAATGCAAATATCAAATTTAGCTTGGAAAATCAAGTTTAGTGGGTAAATTAATTCAAAATAGTTTCAAATTTTTATGGAGAGTTAATATGACTATTTTTTACAGTGTGAGATGATTTTTTGTGATTTTTATAATTTTATTTTAATTATTTATAATTTTTTCAATTTTATAAAATAATTACATAAATAAATCTTTTTTTATTATTTAAATCCAAATTATATTTTTCCTAGGGACTTCTAGTCACATTGAACATACCAAAAAGCTTTTATAAATTTTTTATTTATATTTTAATTTTAATAATTTTTAATGAAACAGTGGTGATTTATTTCTAAAATTAGGGCTTCCACACTTAGAGGTCTTCTCTGACTCTAGAAAAATCATAGAACACAACTAAGGACAAGAAGTTTAAACCCCCAAAATCTCAAGCCATGGTGATTAGTATTTAATGATATATGATTTAATTGAATTTTCCAGTATTTAATTATTTAAAAATAAAAAATAAGTCAAATAATTTTAATTTTCATTTCACATTATTCTCCTCTATTCACTCAGCAAAAGGGTATTTTCTCTTATTTTTTATGAATTTTCTATGCAATGATATGGATTTTTGAAGTTTTGTGAATTAAATAAATAATTAAAATCCTATTTTCCTACTTATCCGAGTCAGATGCCACGCCATCCTCTTACGCTTCAAAGCCCCACACGATGCGTCTAGATTTGGTATGCTTTCCACCTCAGCCTCCACACGTCTTGCCCTCATCGCTCCATTCCTTCATCCGATGAGATAAGATCCGTTTATCTGATACACGTGCGATCAGACAACTTTGATTCATCGTCCCTAATGGCCCTAAACTGAGACCCGCTTGACTTCAAACCCTAAGATCTCTACCTAGACTCAGCCAAATCTCTTTGGGTTTGTTCCTACACTTTCATCTACTCAAGACGAGCACATCTATACGACTACATGCTTATGAAATCAAACTGAGCCAAAAATTAAGGTTTGTGTTCTATACCTGAGTCTGAGAGGGGAGGCCTCAATCAGATGTTTGTGGAAGCTTCACTAAGGTCCAATGAACCCCCTCAAAGTGTTAGTTTTAGCTGAGGTCAAGTCTATCCAAGAGTTTGATCATAGGGTGGTGCATCCTTGATCTAACATTGGGTTGGAGGGCTCAAAATGATGGGGCTTGAGTGGGAAACTTCTTATTTTGGTTTGGGGAAGCTTTTGAAACTATTAATTTGAACTTTAGTGGAGTTTTGGGAAATGGACATAATTTATCCTTATTTTAAGCTCATAAATTGAGCTCAGGCAGTGGGGAGGATGGTTGGAAGATCGTTGTAATGAGCTTAGGAGGTCTTGGAGGAGCTCTGGAAACAATTTGGCAGAATTTCCCTAAAGAGTTGGATGATCTCTTTGTTTGGCCGTGAGAGGTGGGTTTAAATAGATAAGGCTATGGTGGCCACCAGCGCTGGCCAGGGGGTGGAATCAATTGCTTAGGTGGAGGGTTGAGTGGCACTAATGACCAATGGGGATGAGCCAACTCAGGGTACTTTAATTTTGGGTTTTACGCTTTGAGGACCTCTCAACCATGGTGTTTTTCAGCGGTTGAAGTGGTGGTCATCTAGGGTCAGGTCACTTCTGAGCTCATAGGAATCAGGGGCACTGTGAAGTCAATTCAATTAGGTCTGAGGTGGGCTCCAAGGTAAATATCCATGGGGGAATTGAGGTTTGGGTAAATTGGGCTAGGTTGGGTCTAGCCCATTGATCCAAGGGGTGGGTTTGCTTCCCTAGTGGCTAGGGTGCTTGAACTGATCCCAAGGAAGGTTTGGATGATGTCAATTGGATGGGTTGGTGATCCCAAGAAAATATGGTTGTGTAAAAATTATAAAGTTTACTCCGCTATGTAACGATGCCAAAAACTTTATGCTCTATGTATAATTAAGAAATTTAAGTAATTAATGTTGGGATTCTACGCAAGTGTACTTATCGTTATCAAATAATAAAGGACATACTATTTAAGCCCCAAATATTGATCCCACGGGGAAGGTTTAAATTTGAAATGATAAATTAACTAGGAAATTCACAGAAAGTAAAACGAAATTACTGACACTAATTTTGAATGTTGAGATATTTTACGAACTAAATTATTTAACTAGTAGAAAAACTGAAATGCAAAGTTTAAACAGTAATTAGTAAACTATTAAACTATATTTATGTGATGAAGATTTCTTATGTGAAAAAGCATCTTTCCCACTATAATAAGATTTTGGTAAAATGAGATGAGATAAATGGTTAGAATACGTATTATGTCAAATACGAGCAATTTTAATTTTCTACCCTGATATAGTGTTATAGAAAATCATTGGCTAATCCCAGGTTTAGTCCCTAAATTTGTGGCTAGGCTAGGAGGATACTAGCTTGCACTCCAGAGCACCCACTTCCCTTCCCCTGAAAGCTAACTCTCATTTTATTTCTTAAGCACTAACACCAAATTGGGGATTATTAGTCTTTCACCATAAAATCTCCAATTCTACACCCAACAACGTATATTTCCCTATTTATTTGCACTTAAGTCCATGAACAAAATTTTTCTTCATGGAATCAAATGTGATCCTTACTCTGTTGTAGAACTCATACTCCATTCTCGGATCATATGTTTCATAAAAAATTTTAATAATTCAATTAGCCAGATTGAAAAATAAATTAAGTTCAGAGTTAAGCAAACCATCACAATTTATTTTAGATTTTAACATTGGCACATCCATATTATCTTTTCATTTCACCATATCTCATAGTAGAGAGAAAGATAAAGGAAACTACTTAGACTTCATGAGAAAGATACAAGAAAAAACAAATTTCATACATACAAAAAAGTTAACAGAACACTATTAAACAAAATACACTTATCTATAATTTTTTTCTCAAAGAAAATCCCTTGTAGCCTCTCCTAGGAAATATAGGTAGAAGAAATATCACTTTTCTCCTTCTCCAACAACTCTTAGAGAAGAATTTACACTTAATCTCACCACAAAAACTCTAAATTATAAGAATAATGGAATCTAAATTGTTGTAGAATGAAATGGAAGAGTGTGTGGTACGTAGGAGGTTTAATTTTGGGCGATGAGAAGTCAGTAAGAGTCACTTTTCTGATCAATTTTGGCCCCAAATAAAGCCTCGAGTCGGTTCTCCAATAGGTGCATCCAAAAACTCTTCAAAAAGCGTCTAACTTCGCCGAATCTTCTAGAAACAAGGTATGCACAGACACTGGCATCATCGATGGCCATTCTGGCACCATCGGCGCCAGTGTTCTTCTATTTAATTCACTATTTCTGTCAAACGGCGCCGTCAGTGCTGAACAAATTTTCATATTCTCCATTTTGACTACAAATTTCATCATTTTTGCTTCTTTTTTGCTCCAAGTCCTAAAAATTAACAACCTACAAGAAAACATGAAAAATACCTTCCATTAAAGTGCAATATCACAAAAAATGAATATAAAATAAGGGTCTAAAAATGCATATATTTTTGGTATATAAAAATCCCCCAAACTTACATGTTAGTTGTCCTCAAGTAACTCCTTTACTACATAAAAATATAACTTATGGTAAATAAATTAATCTTCTATATTTCCATACTTTAGTCCACTAAAAATAATAGCATAACTTAAGAAAAATTTAAAATAACTCCAGTTAATTCTAATGGTATAAGAATTTCCAGCAATCAAGTCGAAGATTTCAGTTTCTCTATTCTTTTCAAGAAAAATTGCAAATTGTCATATTAAAGTCACTTGAATATCCATATGAAAAAGAACTTCATGAAACTTTACTATTAAATATGCTAATACTCAAATACAAGTTTAGGAAATGTAGTCAAGTCTTCCTCTTTAAGTTGATTCAAGTGAAGCCAATTTGTAATTAGATATATCCTCAAGCTTCTCCCCACATCTTTTTCTTTTCTTTTCTTTTCTTTTTTCTTCTTTTTCAGGATAATTTTCAATCCTTTTTCTTTTCTTTTTCATTTCTCTTTTTTTCTTTTTAGGTAAGGATTACTGTATCCGAATAGCCTTTAATGATTTTAAACTTCACTATCCTCTTATTAAAGTTAAAAGCTTTTCACACTCCTTTACTTTATAGATTTATATTAGCTTAAAGATTTTTCAACAAAGTTTTATTCCTTTCTTCTTACATGAAACTCTAAGCTTTTTAATAGTTCAAAAATATAAATTTCTTTACTTAAAATAGAAAAAACATAGTCTTATTCTCTCATACCAAATATCTTAGTCTCTAAAATTAACCTTTATTATTGAAAATTTTTACTTAAATTTACTATATATTTAGAAACATAAATATAGTTATCCCAAAGTTAGCCCATAATAGCACAGGACATGTTAAATTTAAAATTTTTAAAAATATAGCTAAATGAAGACATATAAAATTATGTTTTTTTCTTTAAAAATGAATTTTTCTTTCCCCTCAAACTTACATTTTTAAAAGATTTAGCATAAAGAACTTAAAAATAAAGGGTAAAAGAAAATATTTAATATATAAAGAAAAGACATATCTATTGAAGATTTTGATTTTTGAAACTTAATTTTGAAATATTGCATATGCTAATATGAAGAACTATAAGACTTAAAACATTAAATAGCACATAATACATATAAAATCTGCTGAGAAAGAATTAAGTACAACACATCTAACAAAATGCTAAAACTAACAACAGTACTAAACTGAATTTCAAATAACAAATAGTTTTACAATCCTACAGTTCACAACATAATATTTAGAATACAATAGAGTCTCATAATCTAAAAACAAACAGTCTCAACAATATAGTAAAAACAAACAATAAAATAACAAAGTACAATTAAACATAAACTAAAAGAAAGATCAAAATAACATATCACCAACCATTGTCTTCTTCTTCTTCTTCTTCTTCTTCTTCCAAAATCAATTTTTGTTGTTGATATGGAGTAAAGATAGGGTGAGTAGCAAACTGAACTGAGTGATCACCCTTCATATATCTGACCATCGCATCATCATAATCAGCATCATATTCAAACTTTTGTCTTATCAAATCATCAGTGTGAGCATTTTTGGCCTCCATGTTTTCCATTCTATGATCCATTCTCAAGATATCTCCCTGCTGGATCATCATCTGCTCCATAAGTTCTCGAAGGGTATGGTCACTCGAAGTAGGGTCCTCGAAGTAGAAGGAATTTCTCTAGTCTTACTTCTAGACCTCCATCTAACATGAGATTCATATGTCTTTATATTTGCAGGCTCAATAGGTTTTAGAGCCTCAATCCTCTCCTCCTCTGGTCTAAAATCAATTCCTGCCTATTCACAAAGTGTGAAGATCAGGGCAGAGTGTACAAAGACACCAGTGGTTTCTCCTAAAGCAATAGATCGAGTGTTCATATAAATAATAGAGCCTACATTTATCATCATCACTTGCTGGATACAAAAATTCAGGATGGCTCTATCCTTTGTAACCTCACTATAATGATTTGTTGGTATCATTCTTCCAGAAATAAAGTGGTTCCAGGCCTTAGATACTACATTTAACGTAGAAAGAGGAAATTTTACCTTAACACCATTCTTCACCTTCCAGGTTTCTCTTCCATCAGTAAAAACAGAAATAACCTCATCCAAGGCCTCATTCATAGCAAAAAATAATTTATACTAGCAACTGAACACATCTTCTAATTGATAAAATTCATTAATCTTTCTTGGAGAAAACTCCACCATTTTCCCACAAACAAAAATAAAGTCTTTAGAAGTATCTTTAAAATTGGCATAGAACTCCATTACTACAACAATAATCGCCTCGTTAGTAAAATAATAAAAATATTCCCACTACCGAGCATTGATTAATCTCTCAACTTCTCCTCCTGGATTTTTAAATCTTCAATCTAGAATCACTTTTTTATTTTCAGATAGACTATGGAAACGAGCACTAGCCTTAAAGCTGACAAATTTTTATTCATCATATTCCGCTTTTCTCTTTCTTTTGCTCATTTTAGGTGTCATTGTAAATCTAAGAAAATTTGATAAAAATCTAAATAAATTCCAAAAATCACAATGTGAAACAATTTAAACTTAAATCTACTATGTAAGAGTTCTTCACCGAAGGATTTTCTCAAAATCTTTCAAAAAATTTCAAAATTTTCAAATCTTGAGAATGTGAATAAATCCTTGGTGAAAATAAAAAATTTTTAGTTCGAAGTGTAGCTCCTACCTAGAAAAGATGAAATTCAAACTTCTTTGGCCTCAAAATTATCTCAAATCCAAGCAATAGCAAGCCCTAGGTGCAAGAACCAGAGGTTGAAGGTGACTCAAAGGGTAAAAATGGAGTTCTACGGTGCAATTTGTGAATTTTAAGGGGTTTAGCTTGTTCTCGGGTCAAGGGCGATGTCGGCGCCCATACTAGCGCCATCGACACTGAAAGTCTAAATATCGATTTTTTTATTTTTTCAAATTTCAATTTTTTTTCAATTTACTCCAAAGTTTATTTAGTCTTTTTCAATGCTAATTTTCATCTAACAATAGCTCATAAATAAACATTTTCACAAATAAAACCAAACTAACTTTTATATATGAAAATACACTTTACAAATTGATTTTTCTAATCACACTTTCACACACATAAAACAAACTAAATTATAGTTCATCGTCAAAATCAAGCCACAACACTAGAGCATTGACACAAAACTATACACACAATTAAAGTTTAGAATTATAAAGCAAAGCAAACTAAATTGAATCCACACAATTACATTAAATACAAAATTATTATAAACTAGTAGAGAGTCCAACTTCTTCAATTATTGTGCCTCATCTTCAGTACTTTATCCACCTCTAATATGTCCCATAGACTGGTTATGAAAGATTGTAGAAGGTTGCTACGGGAATTGTTCTGTCAAATTTTCTTTGATCCATCCTTTTTCCTTGAACATCCGCACTAATCATGCTTCAATTGTTCCAGTATGATCAAAATTCTCTTTCATCCTCCAATCTAGATGATCGAAAAGTTATTTAAGATTTCATATTGCATTTGAAATACTCTGAAGTTCTCTTTCAATTTTCTTCATTTTGTTTTCCAAAGCGAGTCAACTTCCAAATGTTTGTGGCATTAACGGAGTTGAAGCATGTGATGAATGATCTAAGATAACATCTAATGCTTTATTTCCATTCCAAATATAATTATCATCAATAGGAATCATGGGTTCCCAAGGTAGTAAAACTTTTTCCCAACTTTCATATAGAACTTGAGATTGACTTTTAAGTAGAAAAATTGTGAAAGGATGCCCCAGTCCATATATTGGCCCATTCATAATAATACTCATAATAGATTTAAAAATGATAGATTCTACATAAATGGGATTTTCCATTAGAATGCAATAATTTAAAATAGCACTTTTGTTGGTGACTCTACTAATCTTCGTGGTAGGGAGTATTTTGCAGAAATAAAGAAATGTCACTGTTTTGATATTGAATTAAGCGATGAAGCAGAGAAACTAACATATCCCTCATCTTGGATTTCTAGTTATCATTTTCATCCGTCACAAAATTATAGATATCTTGCATCAAATCTCTTGTTGGGATGAAATTTGTATAATGATAGATTGAAATGTTTGCTATCATATATGATTCATTGATTTGAGCCGGAGTAAATAGTACAACCTTACCTCGTACGAAGAAAACTCCTTGGGTAATTCCATGCAAGTTAGATTAGAATTCTTTCAACACTAGTACAACAACTGCAGCGGTAGTGTAGCACAAAATTTCTCATCATCTTTGTACAATGATTTTATCAATCAGAGAACTTGAATTAAACAAGCTATGATTGACAAAGCCTCTCTTTGATAAGTCTCTTCTTCATAATAACAATTTTGTATAATCTCTGTGCATCAAAAATGATAAAAATTTCTTTTATTGAAAGCCCCATACCTGGAAGTATTTCTAGAATTAAAAGCCATGAAATTCAAAAATAGGAAGTTGTTGGTCGTCAAAGGCAGTTTTTAGGACTTTAACATTAAAACTTCTTTAAACTGGGGTAAGTGTCCTTCATAGTAATATTTCAATCCATGACCATTAACTTTAAATATCTTTCCAGTTTTAGGATCTTTAATACCAACAGTTCTATAATGATAGAATTTAATCACCTTAAATGGTCCTAATCATCTGGATTTCAATTTTTCTGGAAATAATCTCAATCTTGTATTATATAATAAAACTTATAATCCAGGTTCAAACTTCTTTTTAATAATCTTCTGGTCATGCAATATTTTCATTTTCTGTTTATAGATTTTTGCGTTATCATACGCTTCATTTCTAATCTCCTCAAGTTCACTGAGTTGTAATAGTCTTTTCTCACCAGTATCTCCTAGATTAAAATTAAATTCCTTAATATCCCTAAATGTTTTATGCTTCAATTCTATTGGTAAGTGGCATGTTTTTTTTTCCAAAAATAAGTCTATATTAGGGCATTCCTATAGGAAACTTATAAGGAGTTCTATATGCCCATAATGCAGTATCTAATCTAGTAGACTAATCTAATTTATAAGGATTTACAGTTTTTTCTAAATTTTTTTTTATTTTGCGATTTGATATCTCTGCTAGATCGCTCATTTGAGGATGATAAACAATAAAGAATCTATGTATAATATCGTATTTCTTAATCAATTTTTTTATTCTTTTATTTCTAAAATGAGATTCTCCATCTGTAATAATTACTCTTGGCATTCCATATCTTGTAAAAATATTTTTAATTAAAAAAATTAGAAACACTCTGAGCATCACATTTAGGTACAGCAATAACTTCAATCCATTTTGACATATAATCAATAGTAAGTAATATATATATATATATATATATATATATATATATATATATATATAAATTTCC
>JXCR01058858.1:67410-124043 GCA_002079205.1 Phalaenopsis hybrid cultivar
ATATATATATATATATAAATTTCCAAATGATGGCATAAATAGCCCCATAAAATCGAATCTCCACACATCAAAAATTTCAACTTCTAATGTATAATTTAGAGACATTTTATTTCTTCTAAAAATATTTCCTACTCACTGACATCGATCGCATGTTTTATTATATTCATTAACATCTCTAAAAAGAGTAAACAAAAAAATCCAGCTGTAAAATTTTATATGCAGTTCTATTTATTCCAAAATATCCTCCAAATTTAGAATCATGACATCTTTCAATTATCTATTGAGTTTTTCATAAGGCACACATCTTCTAATAATTAGATCATTACATTGTTTATATAAATATGGATCCCAAAAATAGAATTTTTAATTATATTTAAATTTCTTCAATTGTTAATTTTTAATATCAGGTGGTAAAATATCACTTACAATATAATTTGCAATATCGGCTTATCAAGGTGTACCTATTTCAGTAATACTATATAATTGTTCATTATAGAAATTTTCTAAATTTTTATTTGCAAAATTAGTTAATATTTCTTTTTCTAATCTAGAAAAATGATCCGTTATTTGATTATCATTTCCCTTTCTATCAAGCATGATAAAATAAGACTCTTGCAAAAGAATTATCCATCTAATTAATCTTGGTTTAAGATCCTTATTGTGCATCAATTATTTAACAGCAGAATGATCTGTATGCACTATACATTTAGTTCCCATTAAGTAAGGTCTAAATTTATCAAAGGCATAAGCAATAGCTAATAACTCTCTTTCAATAGTAGTGTAATTGATTTGAGCCTCATTTAGAGTTTTACTAGCATAATATATTACCTTAAAAGCATTGTTGTTCCTTTGTCCTAAAACAACCCCAATATCATAATCACTAGCATCACACATTATTTCAAATGGTTTTTCTCGGTTATGTGGACTTATTATAGATGCAGTAATTAAATTTTTTTCAATAATTCAAATGATTTTATGCATTCCTCATTATAATCAAATTTTGTATCTTTTTCTAAAAGTTGGCATAATGACTTAATTATTTTCAAAAAAAAATTTATGTAACGCTTGTAGAAACCAACATGTCCTAAAAAGCTTCTTACCCCTTTAACAGTAGTAGGAGGTGGTAATTTTTCAATAACTTGAATTTCTGCAAGATCTACTTCCATACCATTTTCAAAAATTTTATGCCCAAGTACAATTCCCCCTATAACCATAAATTGACATTTTTCCCAATTGAGTACTAGGTTGATTCTTTCACATACTTCTAGAACTTTTTATAACTTATTTAAGCATAATTCAAATGAAGTTCGGAACACAGAGAAATCATCCATAAATACTTTCATTTCATGCTCAATCAAATTACTAAATATTGACATCATACATCTTTAAAATGTTGTATGTGCATTGCATAGTCCAAAAGGCGTTCTACGAAAAGCAAATGTTCCATAAGGGCTTGTAAATGTTGTCTTCTCTTGATCTTTTGGAGCAATTGAAATCTGGTGATAACCAGTATATCCATCTAAAAAGTAATAATATTTGTTTCCAGTCAATCTATCCAACATTTGGTCTATAAAGGGTAAAGGAAAATGATCTTTCCTGGTGGTCATGTTTAATTTTTTATAGTCAATAAAAATTCGTCAATCAGTAACTTATCTTATTGTAATTAATTCATTTTTCTCATTTTCTTCAACGTTCACTCCTTCTTTCTTCAGAATAGTGTGAATTAGACTCACCCAAGCACTGTCTAAAATCACATGAGATTGTATGGATGAGATTGTAAATCATATGGTTGAGTGCAAATAAATAAGAAAATATATTTTGAAGGGTGTAGAGTTAGAAGACTTTAGAGTGACGGGCTAAAGCCCCTAATTCGATATATTTTTTTAGGTTGTGATACGAGATGTTAGTCCCCAAGTGGAGGGAGAAAAAATAACTCTAAATTGCGAGCTAATATTTTTCCTAACTAGCCCGTCTTCAGGACTATTCAAACTTTAGATTAGTCAATATTCTTTATAGCATCTCTAGTAAAGGTAAAGAATAATATTATTTCTATTTGACACAACACAATTTAAATACTTCCACAACAAAATTCCTATACTTGTTACTGATTCATGATAAGGAAAAAGATATTTTATTTGTATTACTTTCATCTTACAAAAATCTAGTTAAACTTAGTTAGTTGTTTACTTTATTCTAAATTATAAAAAATTACCCAAAAAAATTGAACTTTCATTCCCACCATAGTATATATAGTTTGAGTAAGACTCTTTTTCAAAGTAGAGTTTGTAATCTAATTTCTTCTTAAGAATTTGTAGTTCTCCATGTGGGTTCGATATTTTGGGACTTAATAAAAAATTCCTATGTTACTTGATAACGATAGATATACTTGCATAGTATCCAAATATTTAAATATAACAATTGCACTCTTAATTGCTTCAGAATCAAGTTTTTGACACCGCTGCAAAGAAAAAATATAAAATAAAGATAATCAAGAATCCAACCACACATACATCGTAATACTATCATACCAGAAAGTGGGATCAGAAAATTGTGCATCTTATAAATGTGATTGATCCGAATAGAACTTATATCCACATATTGCCCTCTCACACAAACCAAATTATCAGATTCATTAGGCAAATTCACATAGAATTTTCTAACAACAGAAATCACGTCGATGGCAGTCAAAATATAAAAAACTCTCCCACTATCGCTTTGCAATCATATATTCAATTGTTGCATCAGGATGAAGGAAACTTCGTTCTGCAATCAATTTCTTAGATTGCAGATCACTGTATAAGTCATGTGCTTTCGTGCTAGCGAATTTATCAGCATCAAAAATTTCTTTTCCTTTTCCTCTTTTTATTTTAGGAGCCATGAGAAATCTTGAAAATTCTAAACAAAATTCCAATAAATATTAAATATATGATTTTTAATCTCCAACAAACATATTATAAACTAAATAATCATTCACCCATGGATTTCCTACCATTTCCACCAAATTTTGAACTTTTTGACCAAACCCACAACGTGGAAGAAATCCATGGTGAAATAAAAAATTTTCAAAGCAAAGATGAAGATCTTACCAAAAGATGATGAAATATAGAGTTTAAAGTTTTTATACGAGAAAATCAAGCACAAATCCAAGCCCTAGAGGAGCAAAATGCAAAAAAGTAGAAGAAGGAAATGAGCCAAGGTTTAAAATGACGTCAATCGGTGGTTCATCCCTAAAACTTGCTCTCGGGTTGGTTTGACGCTATAACGTCATTCAACCTCACCCATAATTCTACAAATTTTTATATCATAAAAGAGAATAGAAAACCTAAGAAATTTAAAGTCTAATTTATTAATTTTAATGGACATTTTTGAGTTCGACATCATTCCAAAATTTAACATTCAAATACTCAATTCATCAATTCGAACGCATAAGGTCTTCATTTAACAACAACACATAACTAGTTTTCTTATATTCATAATTTTTTTAATACAAATGACACAATAAAATCATAGATATATGCCAATACAACAAAAACACAACATCCGGAAAGTCTTAACAAAAATATCATCGGCACACTACATAGAAGAACTAATTACTAACACATTTATCTTTCTACGGAATCACTTAAGACCAGTTGTGATCAGAGGTTTCGTTCTAATATTCACCCTCCAAATAATTTCAATCATAGGAATGATACAAGTGAGCACTAGGAAATTCTGAAATGATATTATTACCAATCCACTTGTTTGTGCTATACATCCTCACTTGACAAACTTGAAATCATGTCAAATTGTTGAATTGGAGTTTCAATTACCAATCCAAATGCTCATATTGGTGGAACAAGTTTTCAAGTTTGGTTTGCAGTTAAGAGATCTCACCTTCAATCCTCCCAATTTTGTCCATAATTCGCTCCAAACTTAATGCAAGAAATCTATTGAAATAAGTCTAAGCATCCTTATGCACCATCTTCTTAACTTTAATTCTCTCATTTACATTTATCTCCATAATATTTGAAGTATAAATTGCTTCCTCTACTCTCAAATCTTTCCAAATTGCTTAGAAAAGTCAAAGGTATGCATTCTTTCCCATTGTAGGTCGTTTTATAGAGAAAAGAGGGCAGAAATTTGAACTTTAGCGGTTTCAAGTTAGTTACTCGAACTGTGGTGCTATAGCGCCAGACCAACTTTCTCAAAATCAAAATTTCTTTCGTTCAATATTAATTCCATTAGTATAATAATTTTTTTTGCCAACTTAATCATGTAAGACTCCAACTTACATCAAAAAATCATCACAAAAATAATCAATAAACAATTCAATCCCATCAATAACTATGGGTTGCCTCCCACAAAGAACTTGGTTTAACGTTGATAGCTCGACATATCCAATATTTTAATCTATTTGACCCAACATTAAGATACCTCAACATCTGGATTTAAGTTTTCCCGTAAATAATTTCAATCTTAAATTATATAATATAACTCTTATTCATGCTTGAAATGTTTTTTCAGAATTCCTTGATCATTCCACATTTTCATTTTCTCTTTATAAATTCTTGCATTCTCATCAGATTCATTTCTTATCTCGTCAGCTCATTTAATTAAACTATTTTTTCTCCATACATCTTTCAGATTTATAATTAAACTATTTTTTTCCCAGTAAGCTTTATGCTCTAATTCAACAAGCAAATGACAAGCTTTTCTAAATATGAGCTTATATGGTGACATTCTTATAAGATTTTTATAAGCATTCCTATAAGCCCATAATGCGGAATCAAGTATAGTGGACCAATCTCTTCTATTAGGACTTATAATTTTTTCAAATATTCTTTTAATTTCTCGATTGGATATTTCTACCAAACCACTAGTCTGAGGGTGATAAGTTGTAGCAATTCGATGTTTAATTCATTATTTTTTAGTTAATGTTTCAATTATTCTATTCTTAAAATAACTTCCCTCATCTGTAATGATTACTTTTGGCATTCCAAATCTTGTAAAAATACTCTTAAAAATTTTGTAACCCTTTTTAGCATCACTTCGAAGTAAAGCAACCACTTCAATCTATTTTGAAACACAATCCATAGCTATTAAAATATAAATCTTTCCAAAATATGGTATAAAAGGTCTCATAAATACTAAACACCAAACATAAAAATATTCAACTTCAAGAGTAAAATTTAGGGGCATTTACTTTCTTCTCAAGATATTACCTATTCTTTGACATCTATCACATGTTTTATATAATAATTAACATCTCTAAATAGTGTAGGCCTAAGCTACTTAAATGTTCATATAAAATTATCCAATCAAGGAAACTTCTTTGGGTTGTTCGATGCAGTGGTCCTGATTTCTTCCGTATTTGTAGGGAAACCTCTCTCAGACTCTATATACAGATCCCTAGCCCCTTATTGAGAGGGTACCAGACTTTGAACTAAAGGAAGACTAGGCCATAGAGGAGAGAAGTAGAACCCCTATGTTTTGCATTGAAGGTCCGCCAAATGATGCCCAGAATGCAGCTACCGGCCATCATTCCTTGCAATAAAATCCATTAGGACACATGATCCTGACTTTCTATATATAGAGATGTAAAATGCAATGTATGTGATTATATTTATAATATTTCAATGTGAGATACTACACAAGTATACGTATCAATATCAAGTAATATAAAACTTTTTTATTAAGTCTCGAATTTCAAACCCACACAAAGAATTAGTTTTAAATAACAATATACTTAGTAAAATATATTTTTACTCAAACTTAAGATACTATAATAGGAATAAAAGTTTGATTCTTTTTGTAATTTTTGATAATTGAAAATAAAGTAAGCAACCAATAAACTTAACTAAAATACTTGCAAGATGAAGGAAATATAATTAAAATATCTTTTTTCTTATCATGAATCAGTGATAAATATAGAAATTCAATTGTGGAATTATGTTAAATGTGTTGTGCTACATAGGGAAGATATATGCTCTCACTAGAGAGTCCCCTCTTCTCTCTCCACCTGAGGGCTAACATCTTGTATCAAAGCCTAAAACTATAAATCAAATTGGGGACTTTAGCCTGTCACTCTAAAGTCCTCTAATTCTACACCCTTGAAAATATATTTCCCTATTTATTTGCAATCAACCCCATGAACTACATTCTCATTCATGAAATCAATAAGTGATTCCAATCATTTGTTGACTGAGAGAATACCATCTCGGATTTTACATGTTCTCACAGGAAGTTTTAACATTTTAATTGGCCAAATCAAGAAGTAAATGAAGTACAAGGTCTTGAATCATCACAACTTTTTCTAACATTGAAGTCTAATACTTCACACAACTTCTTTTAAACATTTAATTACTTATCATTTTAAGGAAAAAGATAAAGAAAACTACTCAAAATCCATGGAGAAAACACAACCACGCATGAGTTTAAAAGTAAAAATCATGCACACAAACAAGAAATATAAATTAAAAACCAAGTAGTCACAAAGATAAACACTTATCTCAAATTATGTTCACCAAATGTGTTAAAGTTCCTTTGAATTATTTTCCTGCTATCACAATACAAACTAACATTCAAAATTAAAAAAAATAAAGTAAAGGTGGCTAGCGGCAGTGGCAGTAGTTGTAAATTTTGGTGGTTGGTTACTGGCCTCTTTTTCTGGAAAATCTAAGTCTTTTCTTATAAAAATCTAAGGGGTGCCTTGGTGTCTCTTCAAAAAGGTGTCTCTATTCAATGAATCTTCTAGAAGTTGTTTCCTGAAAAGCCAATTGAATGAATTTTTGTGTCCATGGGCTATTTCCCAATTTTTTTATCAAGGGTTGCTTCAAACACCTCTTCAAAATTTTGCTCCAATTAATATTTCTTCAAATAACTAACTTGGTGCTTAAACGCAAAGTAAGTGGCGCTTATGCGCCAATTCTAGGCGCTTAGGCACCCCAGTTCATTTTTGTCTTTTCTTCATTTTTGCTCCATATTTGATCCTTGTTTACTCCTTTTAGCATTTTCCATCCATTTGATTGTACCTACAAGAAAAACACACAAATACCTTTCATTAAAGCGCAATATCTCAAAAATAGGTATAAAAATGTGTACAAAAATACTATATATTTTAGGTGTATCAAAATCCCCCAAACTTAAGATGTTACTTGTCCTTAAGTGACCTTTCAATCTTTCAAAACCAAATGAGTAGATAATGCATATGAGTTTCTTTAGTAGTTGGTAAAATTTAGATTTAGAAATATAGTAGTCCAATTTAGAAGAAAATATTAGTAAATGAGACCAACTAAAAATTTAGAAATTTTTAATGTTAAGAATTATGAAAATATGAGTTCCTATCCAATTCAGAAATATTATACATTTCCCAAATATAGAATTTTGCCCTTTTATTATTTCCAATTAAAAATTTTTATTAAGAATAATTTTACGTACCATATTATATTTTTAAGCTTAAGAGTTCCCAAAATCTTATACTTTAAAAAGATCAAATGTCGAACCAAATTTTGATTAGGCCTCAAGCTTATCCTCCCTTTTGTTTTCTTATCTTTTTCTTCCTCTTTTTCTTTTCTTTTTCTTTTTCTTTTTTCTTTTCTTTTTTTTTTCTTTTTCAGGCAAGGATTACTATATCTAGATAAGCCTTTAATGGTTTTGAATTCCACTTCTACTTTCCTAAAGCAAATCCCCGATATAAATCATTTACTTATAAATAACTTCGAAAATTATTTTTAATAAAAAAAATTTAAGTATTAAAAATAAAAGTCTAAATTTCCAAATTTTTCAAAAATACAATTTTTCTTACTAAGGATAATTACACTATATTTAGCATGTTCTACACTAAAAATTTTTAACTTTAAGTTTTTCTTCTTTACTATAAGTTTTAACTAAATTTTGTTACTCATTTGTAAAATCAAAATTTTACTTCCCTAATATAACTTCATATACATAATCATTTTTCAAGTCAAAATCAAATTTATTTGAAATACAATTGAGAACAAAAAAATTTTTAAGTTTCTTTAAAATTTTTCATCCACCCCAAACTTAAATTTTTAACAGAAATAAAACATTTAGCATCATATGTAAAAGCAGGAATGAAAACTAACTATAACATGCTTGCAGGAATTTTCATATCTTAACTATGCAAGTACAAAAAATTAAAAATATGAGTAGAAAATTAAATTGATCAAATTTTTAATTCTACTTAATATTAAAGACTTCTACACAATGGAGTATAACTGAAAAGCAAATAAACACAATGGAAAACAAACATAATTGCAACATAAAGAAAAATAACTGGTAGTAATTTGAAAAAAAAAAAATTAACATGCAACTCTTAAGTAAAAAGTTAGTTAAATTTTAACTTTTTCATGATTTTGAATTATGTTCAACAAACACTAAATACACCAAACAATACAATTAACATAATTACTACCACACAAACATACTAACTACACAAAAGTACAAATACATCAGAAAAATGTCTACAAAACACAAGAACTAAAACTAACAATTTCAAAAGTCTCAACTGAAAACAATAAGTACAGAATACCTGCACAATCCACAATACATAAATAGAAAATAACATAAAACTGAAAACAAAATTACAAATCCAACTAAGCATCATCTTCCTCATCACTATCATCACTACGCCAAGCAGTTTCAGGCTCATATAGTGGATATCTAGGGTACTGAGGAAATACTACATCTCAGTTTCCTCTATTGAGATGCTCCATAGTTGTGTTGTATTCCTCCTCATAATCACATCTTCTTCTCATATACCCATCCATATGCTCAGCAAAATTTTATAAATTTGCCACTTTTTCATTGGTATAAATAGAATTCTTCAATATCCTTTCCAAAAGTTGTGACTGAGTATCAGAACCAGAATTCTGACCCTGTTATGTAGAAGCATGTGAAGTAGAGGCAGCAAAACTACTAGAGAATCCACCCTTCCAACGAAAAATAGAATGATGTGAATAAGTCTTCACATTCACACTGGTAATGGGCTTTAGTGGCTGTAAGATCTCCTCCCAGCTATCATATCTAACACCAGCCTGCTCACATAACGAAAAGACCAAAGATGCAAATCCCAAAACTACCGTAGTAGCAGCAATGACAAAACTAGTAATGACTCCATAAATCAATCCTCCAATATCCTTGGACTGCTGAATACAATAGTTCAAGATTGATCTCTTTCTA
Source organism: Phalaenopsis hybrid cultivar (assembly GCA_002079205.1). NCBI lineage: Eukaryota > Viridiplantae > Streptophyta > Magnoliopsida > Asparagales > Orchidaceae > Phalaenopsis > Phalaenopsis hybrid cultivar. The sequence continues at coordinate 76,594 of JXCR01058858.1, forward strand.
GTCACTTCACTCAGATGATTTGTAGGTAGCAGACGAGCAAAGATAAAATAATGTCATGCCTTTGCATTGGCATCCAACTTCGATGTAGAAAAATTTACTCTTCTTTCATTTGTAAACTTTCATAATCCTCTCCTATTAGTTAAATATGATATAATCTCGTCTTACTCCTCCTTAGTAGGACTATAGTTTGCATAAAAACATGGAGTACTAGGAGGCAAATGGTAAAACAGATTAATTACCTCAAGAGAAAATGGTATTGTATTCCCACGTAATATGACTCCTTCCTCATCAGCCTACGAGAGATTTGCATAGAACTCTCATACTACATAGATCACGGCGACAACATAAAAAAACAATCAACTCTTCAATAGCTCCCCCCGGACTTTTGAAACATTGCTCAGGAATCAGTTTCTCAAACTAACAAATTTACTTGAATCGAACGGTGCTTTTCCTTTGCTTCTTTTCATTCTTGGTGCCATTTTCTAAAAAATTGTATAAAATTCCAAAATAAATTACACACTCAACTCCAAATCATAAAACACAACTCCTGAAAGCTTAAACTAACAAATCTATGCATTTTCCATCATTTTTTTTTTCCAAATTTTTACCATGAATAGTGATTTTCGGGTAGCTCATGAATGTGTTCAAAATTCATGGTGAAAATAGAAAAATTTTGCTTAGAATTGAAGCTCTTACCTCAAGAATATCAAATCTTATGAGTTTGGCTTGAATCCACCAAGAAGTCCTCACTTGAGATGATACCCTAGCTCTCTAAGTCATGAAAAACTGAGGAAGAAGGCGAAGTGGAGTGGTTTAATGAAAATTTTTGGACTAAAAATTCACTTAAAACCATTCGAGAATTAGTTTTCGTCAAACGACACTTAGGCGCCCATCTATCAGTTTAGTTAGCGCTTAAGCGCGGGATTTGGCGCTCGCTAGTGCACAAATTTTGATTTTTTTTCATTTAAGAGAAATGCACTCCTGGCCTAAGTCAACCAACCCTCTATGGTCTCAAAAACATTCTATATACTATTCTCTTCCCTCTCACTTTCTTCTAACTCAAGATTCAATAGTTTAAGCTAATTCGATTCAATACAAAATAACACAAAATTTTTCACAAACAAAACACTTATATTCATTCACAAATGATTACAAACTTTTTTTAAAACCTAAATTCTCAATCCAAATAGTCTTGGATGAGAAAATTCCTAAAATAGGCTCTAAACAAACTTAACATATAAAAACACTTTAAAACACACCATTAACAAACAAACATTAAACACAAACTCTAAACATAAGCACAAAATGATGAACTTAATTTCATTAGTTAGTAGATGAAACAAATTCTAGCCTATTATTAGTCTCTCCTTCAGCATTTGGAATGTATATCTGAAAGAACCGATGATGATTAATAACTCTGGTTGAATATTCTTCAATCCACTTGTTCTTCAGATACATCGCCTTATTTGCTTCTTGTATAAAACTTGTATGGCTAAACTGCATCTTTAGTTGTCATCCCATATGATCTAGATGTGTGTTAACTTCCATCACTTTTGCTTCAATTGAAGCCACATTAGCCTCAAATTTAGTGATCTTTTCTGCCATTACTTCAATAATAACGGCTAGAAAACTGTTATACATCTCATGTACACTCTGACTAATAAATTTCTTTCTCATTGCTTCTTCCTTCTTCTTCAAATCACTCTCTTAAGATGACATTTTTCCAAGACTCTCTCTTTTCACTTAGAATTTAAGGGTAAAATGAAGGTGTCGTGAGATTTCTCCTCATACCCCCTCTACTTATAGGCTTTAAACCCTTTCTAACACTTCCAAGCACGCCTTAAAACTGCTCTTACACGTTTAAGCCAACAAATTTACAGTTAGAACTTCTAGAAACCGAAATTCGCACATCCTTTTTTTTAATTGTCGCGCTTAAGCATCAGATCTTAGCACTTAACCGCCAGTGCTCAATTTAGCACTGGTCAACTTAATGTCCAAACATTCATTCTAATATCTCTAAGCCATCTTTTATTTTCTTAAAATATTCACTAACTTAATATATAATCAAATTACTACCAGAATTTTCTAATTCATATACAATAACATAATAATAAAAATAAACACACAAATAACTTTGGTGTGCCTCCCACAGAGTGCTTGGTTTTACGTTATCAGCCCAACATAACCAGTGCTTATTTTGGTTGACCCAACATCAAAAAATCATTTAATTTAAGTTGGTCACCTAAAAAGTAGGATTTCAGTCTATGAGTATTCACTTTGAATACTTTATCAGTTTTACGATTTTTCATATCCACGGCTCCAAAAGGATAAACTTTCATCATAACAAATGGTCCCATGCACCTGGACTTAAGTTTTCCTGGAAATATTCTTAACCTTACATTATAAGGCAAAACTTGTTGCCCTGGCTAAAAAATTTTAGTCAGAATCCTTTGATCATGCCACATCTTCATCTTTTCTATTTAAATCTTAACACTTTCATAGGATTCATTCCTTATCTCTTCAAGCTCATTTAATTGCAATAAGCTTTTCTCACCAATATCTTTCAAATTGTAATTAAATTCCTTAATTGCCCAATATACTTTATGCTCAAGTTCAACTAGTAAGTGACACGCTTTCCCAAATACTGCATGTATGGGGACATTTCTATATGAGTTCTCTATGCATACCTATAAGCCCACAATAGTCAAGTTTAGCAGACCAATCCATTTTGGTTGGATTTAAAGATTTTCCCAATATTCTTTTAATTTCATGATTGGATAATTCAGCCAAACCACTTTTCTGAGGATGATAAGCAGTAGCAATTCTATGGTTAATATGATATTTCCCTAATAATTTCTCCATTATTTCATTTTTGAAATGACTTCCCTCGTCAGTTATGATCACTCTCGGCATCCCAAATCTACAAAATATATTCGTTCTTAAAAAATTTACAACAATTTGAGCATCACATCAAGGTAAAGCAACAATTTCTATCCATTTTGATACATAGTCTGCTGCTAAAAATATATAGAAATTTCTGAAAGATGGTATAAATGGTCCCTTGAAATTTAATCCCCAAACTCAAATATCTCAACTTCTAACATATAATTGAGGGGCATCTCATTCCTCCTAGAAATATTGCCTACTTGTTGACATTAATCACAAGTTTTGATATAAGCATTAACATTTCTAAAGATTGTAGGCCAATAAAATCTAAATTGTAAGATTTTGTATGTTGTTTTATCAACACTAAAATATCCCCTAAAATTAGAATAATGACATTTTTAGATAATTTCATAAGTTTCTTCTCAAGGCACACATCTTTGAATAGTAAGATCATTTCCTTTTTTATATAAAAATGGGGCATCCCAAAAATAAGTCTTAGCTTCAGATAAAAATTTTCTTTTCTATTGGTAAGTCATTCCATAGGATATAATATCACTAACCATGAAGTTTACAATGTTTGCATATCATGAAACACACCACTCATTAATATTAAACAATTTTTCATCTGAAAAATGTTCATTAATCTCTTTTTCAAAACAGAGTGATTTTTCTAATTCAAGTATGGATAGATGATCAGCAATTTGATTCTCAGCTCCCTTCCTATATACTATTTTAAAATCAAATCCTTACAAAAAAAGAACCCATCGTATCAGTCTAGGTTTTGCATCCTTCTTTTTCATTAAATATTTCATAGTACAGTTAGTTTCAATTAAGTATGATCTAAATTTATCAAAAGCATATACTACTGCTAATAACTTTTTCTCAATTGTTGTATAATTAATTTGAGCTTCATTAAGAGTTCTACTATCATAGTAGATAACTTTGAAAATCTTATCATGCTTTTGTCCTAAAATAACTCCAATAGCACAATCACTAGCATCACATAATAATACAAAAGGTTTATCCCAATCTGGTGCGACAATAATTAGTGCAGTGATTAATTTTTATTTTAATGATTCAAAAGCTTTTAGGCACTCTTCATCAAAATTAAAAATTATATCTTTTTCAATTAAATGGCATAGAGGCTTGGCAATTTTTGAAAAGTCTTTAATATATTGCATGTAGAATCCAACATGTCCTTAAAACTCCTAATTTCCTTTACATTTGTTGGGTAAGGTAAATTAGTGATCACTTGAATTTTTGCAGGGTCTACTTTCATACTATTTTCTAAAATTTGATGTCCCAAAATTATTCCTCCTACTACCATAAATTGACATTTTTCCCAATTAAGGACTAAATTTATTTCTTCACAACGCTTAAAAACTTTTGATTGATATTCTAAACATAAGTCAAATGAAGTTCCAAACAATGAAAAATCATCCATAAAAACCTTAATCCCTTTTTCAATTAAATTAAAAAAATAATTGTCATACATCTTTGAAATGTAGCAGATGCATTGCATAAACCAAAGGGCATTCTTCTAAAAGAAAATGTACCATATGGACTCGTAAAAGTTATTTTCTCTTGATCCTTGGGAGCTATTTGTATTTGCTGATAACCAGTATATCCATTGAGAAAATAAAAGTATTTGTGCCCAGCTAGTCTATCTAGCATCTGATCTAAAAAGGGTAGTGGAAAATGATCTTTCTTTGTAGCTACATTTAATTTTCTATAATCAATGCATATTCATCATCCTATAACTTGTCTTAGTGGTATTAACTCATTATGTTCATTCAAATTCACAGTCACTCCTCCTCTCTTAGGAAGCAATGAATTGGACTACCATGTACTATCTGAAATAGGGTAGATAATTTCAGCATCTAACTACTTTAAAATTTCTTTCTTAACGACTTCTTTCATAATTGAATTCAATCTCCTTTGAGGATCAGCCCTGGGTTTGCAGTTCTCTTCCATATGAATTCTATGCATACAAATTAAGGACTGATTCATTTTATATTAGCAATTGACCATCCAAAGGTTTTCTTATAACTCTTTAAATTTTCATCAAACTTTCTTTTTCTTCTGAGTTAATTTTGAGGAAATTATAATAGGTAATATAGAGGAATCACCTAAAAATGCATACTTCAAATGTTCAGGAAGTAACTTTAACTCAAGATCGGGAGGTTTTTCAATTGATAGAAAAAAAGATGTATCTTTCTCTGTAGTGTCCAAAACTTTAAAACTTTCTCAAAATTAATTTGAATCTTCCTTATATAAAACTTCATATTTATCCAATTCCTCTTCTTTCTCGTGTTTCAGCTTATTAATCTCTGATTTCCCTTCATAATTTGTTTTGAATGGACATTCACTTAAATATCCTATCACATTCATTATATAGTATTCATCATTTTAACCTTTTGCAGGGTACTTCATTGATTTGAAAATATTAAATATAACTGTTTGATCATTGGTCGACACTATTTTAGGTTGGAGAGTTGCCCGTTGGAAGAAGTCAGTCGTCGGAATCTGAATTTTGTTGCCAGCTTCGGAAAGGCATTTTTAATTTACATGTGTGTGTGTGTGTGTGTGTGTGTGTGTATTTGTTGGTGAAAGGAGTTGCTTATGACTCCCTACATGTTGAAGTAAAAAGGACTAGTACAGACATCAGAGAGGGGGCTGGGGACTTCACAATTTGGTTCAATACAGAAACCCAGGAAATCCTCCAAAAAATGCTAGGTGTCACCCTCAAAAAGAAAAACTACAATGACTCAAGAGAAGAAAAATAAGTGTGAGATTGCATCTACCCCCACATTAATCATTTATCTTTGTATACCATTCTGATGTGAGGGACATTTAGAATATCTCCTTGCAGCAGATAAAGGAGAGCAGGTGGAGGGTTGACAGCAACTTGAGTCTCATTAGAGTGTGATCCAAGTTGGGCCAACCAGTTTGCAGGCTGGTTACCTTCCCTATAAATGAAAGTGAACTGAATTTGTATCTTGCTAGTGAGATCTCTGATTTTGCTTATCCAGTATGAGTAGTGCCAGGGAGTCTCCTCTTCATGATTTAAAAGGGGAATACTCACAGCAGAATCCACTTCCAACCAAATTCTATTCCAATTAGCCTTAGTGGCAAGATTGATTGCCCAATACACAACAATGAGTTCAGTTTTAGTGGCAACAGTGGCCAGAACTGGGGTATAAAAGTATGACAAGCACTTACCCAAATGATTTCTGTAGATACCTCCCACACCAGCTCCATTTTTAGTAAAGCTTCCACTAGTGTTAATCTTCACAATAGGATAATTTGGGGTTTCCTAGTAGACTCTAATGACTTGAATAAGATCAGACTTAATGGATGTACAGGAGTTAGAAATGTTAGGAAATCCTTTCCAATTAATCATCTTATGCAAATAAGTTACAAAATTTCTAGCAGTAATCCCCACATTTGGATTTGCTTCTTCAAATTTCACCTTGTTTCTTTCCATTCAGATGAACCAAGCAATGGTGAAAGGGATAGCAGCATACTTTCTTATCTTCCAGTGCCGCCAGCAATTGACCAGCCTATCCCAAGTGAGCTCTTTCTGATCAATTGTCAACTGATTTAAGAACTGTTTCCATATCTGTTGAGCAAAGTCACATTCAAAGAATAAATGATTTAGAGTTTCCTCTTCCTTCTTACATAACCAGCATTTAGAGGGACCCCTCAATCCCTTTAGCTTTAGAATGTCATCAGTAGGGATCATTCTATGGAATATTCTCCAGCAGCAAAAGGACATAGAAGGGGATAGGAATTTATTCCATAAATGATCACCCCAAAGTGTTTGCTCCCAACTGAAATTTTTAGAATATATGGCTTTGGTGAGGCTTTGGTGGGAAGTAGTCTTCCATAAGATTTTGTCAGCAATATTTCTGTAAAATTTTATATTGGCCACTTTGGTAATAGAGTGAGGTTGCAGAAGACTTGCTAACTTACCCAGGGACCAGTTATCACCATCCCAACAATCAGCCACTTTCAGTTCACTATTATAGATATTTGTTATGGGGGGAAGCCATTCTTTGGGATACTAATTGTCAAGCCAAAACTTGATTTCCCCATTTCCCAGCTCCCAACTGTAGTTGGTTTTAGCAATTTGTCTGATTTTCAGCATTTTCACCCAAATTCTAGAATCACCAATTTTCCTTAGGACCAGTGTGGGGTGCTGATCTTTGTAATACTTACCCCACATGAATTTTGCCCACAGTGAGTTTTGATTCCTAAACTTAATCCAAAGTTTACAGAAATTGACTTGAAGGAGTTGATCAAGGTCCTTAAAGCCAATTCCCCCAGAAATTTGAGGTTTATATGCTTTTCTCCAGGAAGCCCAATGCATTTGTTGTCTTTGACCAGACCACGGGAATTTATTAAACCGTCTCTCCAGCTGTATTTGAGTGCTTTTCTTTATAGTAGTCATTTGCAATATATAAGCTGGGAAGGTAGTGATTATGCTCTTTAACAANCATTCATGGCTGCCTTATGTTTAAGAAATTTTTCCTGGTAATCAATGGCACTGAGGAGCTTGTTCTGAGCAATCAGCAGCATTTTCTCCTCCTCAATACCAAGTTATCCCCCATTCTCCAAAGCTTTAACTTCGTCTTCAGCCTTCTGGACTGTGGCATGAACATTTCCAAAAGTGTTCCAGCTCCAACCTCTGAGGGCTTTAGCANCGGAACGTTCATTGTTGTGCAACCACCTCCTGATTAGATGGCAGAAACCAGTGTTAAATCCTCTAACACTTAGAACCTCCAAAATGAAATCCCAGCTTATGGTATCATAAGCTTTCCTTAAGTCCAGATTATAAACCATGTTACCCCCTCTACAAGCTTTATTCAAGTCCTGTAGAAGTTCTTGGGCCAGAAGAGTATTATCAATGATGGACCTTCCTTTCACAAAGGCAGTTTGATTGGATTTAATTATAAAGTCCAAGTGAGGTTGTAGCCTATTCACAATGTTTTTACTGATGGTTTTGCTAATATCAGTGGTCAAACAGATGGGTTTGAAATGATTCCAATTTTTTTGTATTTCAGATTTAGGGATCAATACAGTGGTGGAGGAGCAAAGGTACTTTGGAAGATTGTTGCCTTGAAAGAAGCTTGTAACAACAGCAATAACATCAGTCTTAATAATTTCCCAAGACTTCTTGTAGAATTCAGCAGTAAATCCATCAGGGTCAGCATATTTACTGCTATCTATGTAACTGATTGCATTCCATATTTCCTTTTCAGTGGGGATGTCAGTAAGCTTGAGACCAACAGTGTAGTTCAGTTNGAGTCGCATCCTCAATTCTTTTGTTTATCCTTCGGGATAGATACAGGATTTGAGATACAATGCTCTTTCATTTTAAACAATGAAAAAAATGGGGTTAGTTTGATTTCATACTTCAATGTCCTTCCGAAGCGGGTGACGGGATTTCGATTCCAGCGACCGACAGCTTCTTACGGGCAACCCCACATACCAACGCGAAATAACGCCGACAACTTCTGGCGACTCCGCTGGTGACAAGCTTTTCTCTCCATATAGATCAAGAAATATTATCTTTACACATCGGTAATATGTCCATGTCCCGCTTGGACTAAATTACCCTTCTTCCGTTAGCGTACTTTACCCATTTTATCATGGAAAAGTACAGCTAACTCCTTGAACTTCAGGACTAGCTGTTCAACCATCTTTGAACAGAGGGTTCAGAAGGCCATTAAGGGCTCTTTAAATTTTCATGTGGGGTCGAAACCCTAATAGGTGTGTTGGTGGATTAACACCATCTGGGCATTTTCTGCCACAAAATGGGTCCCGCACTAGGTCCTAAATTTTCTCACAATTCCTTTTCACATTTGTTTTACTGCTTTGCAAATTAAATCAAATTGTGTTGTGCTGCACACACTTCAATATATTAATCAATTTTACACCTTTTTAAATAAAGATGTTAAAATTAGCTGTAAATTAAGACCCGTCTGGTCTACAGATTAACCTCTACTTTCAGTGCTTGCACTAAGGATTACGAGGTTTTCGGCCATATAGCTAACCCTATAACTCTTTGTTTTAAAGCCCGCTGTGATGACTTACCCAACGCTGACCTTTTCCTGCAACCTGCCAATGGACCGCAACGCCCGTAATGTCACTCCCACCATCAAGTTCGGAGCTGGATTTGAAGACCTCGAGATTATCCTTGGGAAAGCCCCATTCGTGGTAATGAAGATCGCTGCCCTGGAAGTTCAAGTGCTTTCTGCATAATTCAGTTTGAACTGCCTTCAAGACTTCCCTGCCGGCAAGAAGGCTAAAGCTGCCACCATCACGACACCCGCCAAACCTGCTATCCCCGCCGTTGCTAAGGGGAAGGAAGTGATGATTGTCGAAGATTTGACTGAAGGATTAACTGTTCCGCCACTCATGTTTGAAATTAGGTCGAGCTCAAGGACTGTACCGCTAACCGGTACTCAAAGGAGGAACCACAATAGGAGAATTCAAAGGGCCATCAAAGCCCAGACTCCTGAGAACACACCTGATGAGGAGGAGCCTCATCAAGTTGAAGAAATACTACCGAAAATTTATCCACTCCTACGAGGGAGTAGATTCCACCCTCTGGCAGATACTGATGGATAAGAGAGTATATGGAAGATTGCTGCCACATTACCATCACCTCATGGACATGGTGAGAAGGGAAAGAAATTCAGCCCCATCACCCGAGTTAGTGCAGCCTTCAGAGGGTTGCCACTAAAGAAGGAAGTTCTGTTAGCGAATTACTTAAACGAGTGGGACATGCAATTTCCTCTCATATGAAGAATGAAATTTTGAAGGATATTAAGTCCGCTAGAAAATCTCATAGGTCGACTATAGAGTCTCCTACCAGTGTGCTCGTCTGGCTCCGTTTTGGAAACCGAGTTGATACTGCTTTGGTCACCACCGATCATACCACTACCAGAACCACAGGTCGCCGACCGATTAAGTCAAGACTTGGTCCGAAAGGTTTACCCATTATTCCTACAATCATGGAAAGAAAGACAAGATGATTACCTGACACTGTAGCCGATCTACACCACGAGGAGCATACCTTCCCTCGACATACCGATGTCTCTACTAAGATGCCCCGTCCTGAGGTATCATCATCGAAAAAGAAGAAGGTATGGGTACCCAAGGTCGCTGCACCGATACAGTTCAGTGAGCCTACAAGACAGGAAGCAAAACCAGTGCCTAAAATATCTGACATCGTCGCGGTAATAGCCATCGAGATGGAGGAACAAGTTAAGGATTTCCATCAAGTTCCTCCAGATCTTAAAGCAATCAAGGAATCGATAATTGAGAAAAAATTTGAGAAACTCAAGATTGAGATTTCTGAGTTGCTTGAGAACACGGAGTTTTCGTCGATAGTGACAATGAGGATTTTGATTTCAACGATTACTTGGAGAAAGATTTCATGGATGTTCATGTGATTGAAACTAGAGCTACAACATCTGCGCGCGAGGGTCAACCTCACACTGAAGAGAACGCTGTAGATGAGCTGCGTAGGGTTATCCTCCTTAGGGATGAGCAAGTTGTTCTACTGGAGAAAAGAATAGAAGAGATGACTGCAGCTATGACCGCCATGGCCACCATTCAGGGAAAATCACAAGCACCACGATTGGCTTCTCCAGAAATTAATCAGCCAGAAATCATACACATTGCAGATGAAAGAAGGGAGGCTACTTCGACAGACAAAGAAGAACTACTGAAGAAGGATTCTCCATTAAGTACCATGTCAGAAAAAGAGTTCAAGCAAATGGTTAAACAAGTACGGGATGCCTTTGCCCAGTCCAAGGGCGGTGCATCAATTTTAAAGGGTAGACCTTACCCAGAGGAGTTTGATGTCGTGCCTTTCCCCATGGGCTTTGTAACCCCAAACTTCAATGTATTCGATGGGACAGGAAATCCGAGACAACACATAACACATTTTCGAGCCAATTGTGGCACACAAGGAATAGCGAAGCTCTACTCTATCAGCAGTTCATTAGCAGCTTGTCAGCGATTGCTTTCGACTGGTACGCAGACTTGCCCAACGAGTCAGTTAAAACATTTTCTGAGTTGGAACAGTTATTTGTGAAAAGGTTTTTTGGGGCACAACATCATGTGTCTATTAGAGAACTCATGATGGAGAAGCAGAAGCCTAGTAAAACCTTGATAGACTATATTTTGAGGTGGAAAAACCTTAGCATGAAATGTGAACCTCAACTACAGCAACATCAAGCTATTGAGATTCTACTCTAAAGCATTCATAGGCCAGTAGCTTTCATGCTTAAGGGACTAACCATCAAATCCTTCAAGAAACTACTCAGTAAAGCCAACAGTCTGCAAGAAGAAATGAAGCACATGGAGCCACATGAAAAGGCTAAGGTGACTAGAGTGCTCGAAAAGAAATCAGGGGTAGTCGCAACTGTCGACAAAGGAAAGCAGCCGATAAAGATATATGCAGAAGATCATCGTCAGTCTTCATCACAGTACCCTCAGAAACAGAGCAATCAATCCAACCAATGGCCGTCTCAGGAGGGATCACCTCTAACAGCGGGTAAAAGAATATCCCTGTTAGAGTGACAGAAAGTTGTTTACTTCTTCAAAAATGAAGATGTACCTAAAATATTCAAAAGCTTGATGAAGAAACTAGAATTCAAACTACCTAATCCGAAGAAACCCGAAGAGGTGGATAAGAAGAATGAACCAAATTATTGCCCGTACCAGCGGTTGCTTGAGCACACTATAGACAAATGCTTTGTCTTTAAAGACTAGCTCGAGTGGAACCTAAAGGAAGAAAACATTACAATCCTGAAAGAATATTTGAGAGAACCTGAGAAAGGTTCCATAAACATGATTTCAGCTGAGTCAATCTCCCCAATTGATCCATATGTTGGAGCAAATGGATGGAGTACAACTTGGGATGAACTCAAGAGGGTCCTCAATCGGATACAGGATTCATCAAAGCAAGCTTGTACAAATACCGAAGAAGGATTGAATGAGGTATGGAGCAGATCATCCAAGAAGATACTGAACAAGCTACAGTCTGCATCTAAACAAGCCTCCATTCAGAGTCTGCACACACTGAGCCCAAGATGAAGATTTCACCAGAAAATCCGCCATCGTCCAGGACAAAGAACAAGAAAAAGGAGAGCGCCACTACCAAGATCGATAGCACGGGTGGTAGGATAGGGGCTGCCTCTACTAGATTGGTTGTCTCGGATTCGAGGAAGAAAGTTCTCGAACCCTTGACTTTGTATGATTATCTTTTAGTCCGTTCGGGGTCTTATGAATATAATGGTTGTGATTTTGGCTACATTTTGACTATTTATGGTAATAACGTGACTGACTATAACCAAGCTAGTTGCAATCTCGATCCCGAAAATGATCCTGAAATTGTTCTTGAGTCCGATGAACTTGTTGTTAAGTCTAAAAAAGACATCAACGATATCGCTTACTACAACACTGATAACGAACAACCAACTCTCGAGCGTCATGGTGCACTGCTAGCCATCAACTTAGATCTCACTGACGAAGAGGAAAAGACACCGGAAGATTCAACAATGATATCTCAAGAAGAAGAAGTCACATAAGTCAACTTAAGAAGAGGGAAAGTGTTATCACCAAGAACAACTCTAGTAGACAAAGGAAAACAGATAATGACTCGAGAAGAGATACTTCCACCTCCGCCAGTGGAAGAACCACACAATCAAGATAAAATCAAAGGATTGTACAAAGTAGACTACAATGTGCTAGCTCATCTTAGGATGTTGCTTCCTCGACTAAGTATCTACGATGCTCTGATCCTATTAAAGGAGATGAGAGAATCTCTGGTTACAACTTTGCTAGATACAAAAATTTGCTTAGCTCAGTTGGCTAGTACATCCTCAGATGAAGTTTGCTCGTTGAGAGAATAGTCAGGGGTAACCTTTACTGACAAAGACTTGCTGCTCGGTACCGCCGACCACAACCGTCCGCTCTACATCTTCGTCAACATTGGCAGATTTGTGTTATCTAGAGTTTTAGTGGATTTTGGAGCATCTCTTAACTTGATGAGTCTACGGACGTTAGCATATTTGGACCTCAACGTTCAGGAACTCATCCCCGATAAGATGATGTTAAGAGGATTCAACCAAAAGGGAGAAAGAGCCATCCCCGATAAGATGATGTTAAGAGGATTCAACCAAAAAGGAGAAAGAGCCCTTGGATCAATAATAAGATGATGTTAAGAGGATTCAACCAAAAGGGAGAAAGAGCCCTTGGATCAATTACATACTCACAAGTTGGAGAACTTGTAACAACCGTTAAATTTCATATCATCGACACCGAGACCTCTTTTAACGCTCTATTGGGTCGACCGTGGATTCATGAGCATAACATGGTTCCATCATCTCAACACCAGTGCAAGTACCGCAAAGATGGTCAAGAAAATTGCATCAAGGGAGATCTACAACCATTTTCAGTGCATCTTTAACGCTCTATTAGGTCGACCATGGATTCATGAGCATAATATGGTTCCATCATCCCTACACCAGTGCATTAAATAACCACAAAGATGGTCAAGAAAATTACATCAAGGGAGACCTACAACCATTTTCAGTGCATGAAGTTGGTATCCATGAAGATGTAGCCTACTATGTGCCTCGGGAGACATACAACCGTTTTCAGTGCATGAAGTTGGTATCCATGAAGATGCTGCCTACTACGCGCCTCCAAAGATGACTATCTTCTCACACGAGATTTTGACAAACAAAGATAAAGATTCAGAGGGATCACAAAAAGAAGGCCATACAACACGAAATTTTGACAAACAAAGATAAAGATTCAGAGGGATCACAAAAAGAAGGCCATACAACTCCGTGAGATTTTAACAAACAAAGACAAAAATTCAGAGGGATCACAAAAAGAAGGCCATACAACTCCGACAAACAAAGACAAGATTCAGATGGATCACAAATAGAAGGCCATACAACTCCGATTCAACAAACTTCTACCATTCCCCTACATCGAGTTGGTGGAGGTTCTTCTAGTTCACGCACCCAAGGTTGAGGCCGGGGACGCGGACGAGGAAAGATCAATTTAATTATTGAACGGACTAGGCCAGCTATCAACATTAGTGATGAAGACAGTTCTGAAAATGAAGTAATAATGACAAAACAGAAGAAGCCTCAGTACGAGATATCCCTAGAAGATACAGAGAGGAATGAATATGAAATAATGAAGATCGGATAAACCACTATGTGGATACTATGACCCTCACTCTGATTCTTCCTCAAAAGGTCGAGAGTTTAGAGGTCAAGAAAGTCCGTAGTGTTGGTTCAAAGCCGATCAAATTTTACTGTATTTTTACCTCTACTGAGCTTAAAAAACATTTAAATTTGGATGTTGATTCTAATGAATTAATGGAATTGCCTTTTGGTTACTTCTCGCCTTGTAAAACTAATTCAATAGAGACATTTACCAAAATAAATGCCAAAAGATAAATTTCAACTCTTTGAAAAACTGTGGAATACTAAAAGACAAACTCCCAATTCAAAAGGTCTTCGATTTGGTACAGTTGGACCAGTCAATGATTCTGAATTTAGCATGGTTGTTACTAGTGAGTCAGAACAGGATTGTCTCGATATAGAGGATGATTCTGATGATCAACCAATAGAAGATGGTCCGCCAGAATTTGAGGAAGAAATTAAATCCACTGTCGATGAATTGAAAGAGATTAACCTCGAAAGAACGGCCCTGACATACCTTTATAAGTTCTCTACTTGATGACAAAGAATCTGCAGAACTGGTTAAACTATTAGCAGAATTCAAAGATTGCTTCGCATGGAGCTACAATGAAATGCCATAAATGTCAGCAGAGGTTGCAGTCCATAAACTTGGGGTGGAAAGAATGTAACCTCAGTAAAACAAGCCTAAGAGAATGTGCCTCGAGATAAGACAACAAGTCATCACCGAGGTGAAGAAATTGATAGACACCAAATTTGTTAAAGAAGAGCAGTTCCCCATGTGGTTAGCCAATATTGTACCGATTAAAAAAAAATGGACAAATCCGTGTTTTTGTCGACTTCAGAGATTTGAACAAGGCATGTCCAAAAGACGAGTTTCCACTTCCTATACCGGAAATGATGGTGGATATTGCTTCAACACATGAGATTTTCTCCTTCATGGACGGATCGTCGGGGTATAACCAAATTAAGATGGATCCCAAAGATGCAGCGTTTACAGCTTTTAGAACACCGATTGGAATCTTCTGCTACATAGTGATGTATTTCAGCCTAAAGAACGTCGGAGCGACATACAACGTGCAATGACGAAGATTTTTGACGACCTAATTCACAATCAAGTTGAATGCTACGTGGATGATCTGGTCATCAAAAGTAAATGGAAAATATATCATTTGTACGATTTGAGGATTGTGTTTGAACGGTTACGACGATATAACCTTAAAATGATTCCCCTAAAGTGCGCCTTTGGCGTCACCTCTGGGAAATTTCTAGGATTCGTTGTCCATCATTGAGGAATCGAGATCGACCCGGATAAGGTTAAAGCTATCTTAGAAATGCCTCCCCCTAAAACCTTGAAGCAGCTACGTTCTGGATAAGATTAAAGCTATCTTGGAAATGCCTCCCCCTAAAATCTTGAAACAGCTACGTTCCTTTTTGAAAAGTTGGCATATTTGAGATGCTTTATTTCTAATCTCTCAGGTAGCTGTCAGCCCTTCTCGACATTAATTAAAAAGGATGCCAAATTTATTTGGGAAGAAAAATGCCAGCGGGCCTTTGAGGACGTTAAACAATATTTAATGACACATCCTATTTTGGCAGCCCCTATCTCAGGAAAACCGTTGATACTTTATTCCGCGGCTTTGGATGACTCTCTTGGAGCCCTCTTAGCCCAAGCTCAATGAGGAGAGAAAAGAAAATGCTCTCTATTACTTGAGTCGTCATCTAATATCGATTGAGATAAGGTATCCACCTATAGAGAAGCATTGTCTGACACTAATTTTCGCCGCCCAAAAGCTTAGACATTACATGCTTTCTCACAAGATTACCCTAATTTCGAAAGTTAATCCTTTGCAATATTTGATGATCCGACCAACACTCTCCGGATGTTTAGCGAGATGGTCAATGATCTTATTGCAATTTGACATAACTTTTCTACCCCTCCGTGCTATCAAGGGACAGATTTTGGCAGACTTTCTCGCTGCACACCCATTGCCAGCTAGGTCCTCTCTCAATGATGAGTTAGCAGATGAGTAGATACTACAAATGGAATTTTCCAGCGCGCAGCGCTGGGAAATGTACTTCAATGGTGCCTCGTTAGCCAGGAAAGACAAGGGATCAGGCACAGTTATACCAGGCAAGGCAGGGATTGGTTTGATCTTTATCATGCCAGATAAGGGTATGTTGAGGTTTTCGTACCACCTGACAGAGTCATGTACCAACAATGAAGCAGAATATGAAGCCTTAATCACCAGATTGGAATTGGCAATTTCGATGGATATAACGATATTGCCATGTATGGTGACTCTCAACTTATCATCCAGCAAGTCAATGGAAAATATAGAATTTTAAAACCAAGATTAGCAGAATACCATTTGTACGCGATGAAGCTCCTGGAGTAGATTCATGAGGTGACTTTCTATCGGATTCCTCGGAGAGATAATGCTCATGTCGACGCTTTAGCAAAACTCACTAAGGAAATGACGTGTCCCCCTAAGGATTCCATCAAAGTCACGGTGCAAGGAAGACGAGTCTTGTCTCGAAGCGACTTCAAAACTCTACACAAGCTTGGAAACGAAGAAACAATAAATACAGTTGCAGACATCAACAAAGATTGGCGCAAGCCATTAATAGAATATTTGCATACTGGAAAGCTGNGCGCAAGCCATTAATAGAATATTTGCATACTAGAAAGCTGCCAGAGGACAAGTCTGAGGCACACCACATCACAAGATGGGCCATGTCTTATGCCCTGGTGGGAAATGTTCTCTACAAAAAATCGTTCGACCAAATGTGGCTACGGTGTTTGAGCAGAGCCGAGACACAGAATATTGTCAAAGAAGTACATGCAGATTATGTGGCGCTCACCAGTCGGGACCAGATTAAAAGACTCGAATATTATTGGCCAGCAATGATGTACGATTGCGTGGATACCGCTAGAAGATGTCACCAATGCCAAGTGCATGGGGTGGTCTTACACCAGCCTCCAAATGTGCTACACCCAACAGTTGCCTAGTGGCCATTCGAGTGTTGGGGCACATACAAAATAGGTCCGATAGACCCTCCATCTTCTAAAGGACACAGGTTCATACTTGCCACTACAGATTACTTCTCTAAAAGGGCAGAGGCAGTAACGTTACGTGAGGTTACGCACAACATGTCCTTCAATTTTTCAAAAACCAAATCGTCTACCATTTTGGGGTACCGCGAAGAATAATCTCTGACAATAGGACAACTTTTAAAAGTACAAAGATAAACAATTTCGTCAGAAGAAATGGGATATATTGGAGATACTTTATAATTTACTATCCTAGAGAAAATGGTTTGACTAAAGATTTCAACAAGACACTAGTACAGATTTTGAAGAAAACACTGGATGAAAATAAAAGGGATTGGCATAACAAACTGTTAGAAGCCTGTGGACCTAGCGGATGACTTTCAGGACTCCCACTCAGTGTACACCTTATATGCTCGTGTACGGGACCGAGGCCGTGCTACCGCTAGAGATCCATACACCATCTCTCAGTGTCGCCATTGCCAACCAACTTACCACAGAAGAAAGTGCAAAACTTAGGCTTGAAGAACTGGAGAGTCTCGAGGGAAAATGATTGGAAGCACAACAACATTTGAAGCTCTACCAGGCACAGATGGTACAAGTCCATGACAAATTGGTCCGCCTAAGGACATTCAAAATTGGTGACCTCGTACTCATGCTCAAAAGACCTATTCTTGCTCGCCGCAAAATAGGTGGCAAATTCGAGCCAACTTGGGAGGGACCATTTTTCATTGAGAAGGTTTATACAGGAGGAGCCTACCAGTTAGTGAACTTCTGGGGTGAAGACCCATGTTACCAAGAAATGGACGATACCTGAAAACCTATTACGCTACCTGATGGTGCTTAATGTCGCTTACCTCTGCTTGCCTCCGCTTGCTTCGAAAATTTTGAAACCTTGATTGCTTTAGGGTTATCTATATGGCCATATGTCTATGACCGGGTCCAAATTTTGTAATTAATGTCATATATAATGAAAATTTTAGGAAAATTTTTTTTGAGTTCTCTTTTCTACTTTTGGATTTAAAAATTCCATTAAATTAAAACAAAACTCACACATAAAATGAGGAATCATTTTCACCAAAACAAACTAAAATTTACTTTAATAAATACTCTGTTTTGTTCTTGTTCATGCCAAACTTTGGCCCACTGATGCTTCTTTCTGTCGCCTGCAGAAAAATGTCAGGACAGAGGCTGATCTTTGCCTTCCAGGACAGCTTGAACCTCGCACTGAAGGATAAGATGGCGCCACAAGGAGGTGTCATAGATTTTGACATTGATTTCAACTAGATTGATATGGACTACGACGGTCCTCTAATGGGCATAATCAGCAATGAAGAAAAGAAGGGACTACCTTCACTATTGAGGGTGACCACTCAAGTCGACGTGTCACGAAAGGGTAAAAACGTGATAGCAGAGCAAGATCTGATGGAGCGACCCAACCGACTGCCATCCATGATAGCTACTCCAGCAAGGGGCTTAATAGTTGCCCACAATGAACAACTACCAAATACTCCACTCCGCAGAATGCAACGCAGAAATGCAAGCTGAAAGAAACAGAGAGCCTTTTTGCGGTAGGAACGCAGACGCCAAAGATTGTGAGCGGTTTTCTTACCCCCATTCCTGAGGGACATATCTACGATCCAGATCTGAGAGAGACTTCTACCAGCCTGCCCATTAAAGATAAAGAGTCGGATTTCTGACAGGAGCAGAGGTACACCCGGTTCCAGATATCTTGTGCAGAGATTGCCCAACATGCAACGTCGAGATACTAGCCAGGACATCAGTCATTGGCACATTTGTAGAATGCCCGGATTGCAATGTTCTACATATATAGCATTTCAGTACCTTAGAAGAATACACTACAGGCACCAACGAGTCTTAGACTCCAAATTTTGTGGCAACTGAGTCGTATGTCCCACTGGGGACGGATCAATGTGCACCGCGGAGCTCAGGATCATACATCCCGCTTGAGGCTGAATCTCATATTCCGGATCGGATAGCGCCAGTTTGGATTCCCGCCGAGGCTCGGAGGAAGGAGCCCCCAAGGCAGCTTCCAACTCTCGGAATGGTAGAATACTACAAAATAAGCAAGGTAAACAAAAGAGAATTTGAGTTCTATGAAGAGGTTCAAGGAAAGTTTATCAACATATTGGAAGGCCTGGAGCTATATACCANTTTATCAACTTATTGGAAGGCCTCGAGCTATATACCAGAGTTTTCTCTGAAACTAATAAAAGAAGCATCCTGGACTGCATCTTTGATTTAAGAGATAGAGGTCGAGCATGCTTTCTCATGGAAAGAACGTACTCTGAGCCGAAGAAATGGATGCCGGGAAAGGGAAGAATCACCATCTAGTGCGGATGTTGCTACAATTTTACAAGCGATAAACAGGGGAATTCTCCTGGGATCCTCAAATACGATCAAGTCCTAATAGTTGCATCAACAACATTTATGAATAAGGTGATTGCATTCCTCCACACATTGACCATCATGACTTTGTGAGACCTTTCTGCACGGTCTCGTTCATGAGTAAGAGCAATATTTTGTTTGGAAAAGAAATTCATGTAATCAACCCTGGTGAATTCAGAGGAGCTGCGGAGATTTCTCTTCCAGTTGGTTTAGTACTTGTTCTCAAGGGCAAAGATGCAGATGTTACCAAGCGCTGCATTCCAGGTGTACGACATAGTAGGGTGTCTGTGACCTTCCGCAGAATGGATGACAGTAAGATACCATATGGATTCCAGCAAAATCCGGAGTTGGACGAACTGTTTCCTTACGAGCTATAAGAATTTTGTACCTCTGAATACTTGCAAAGGGAACTCTTATCCCGGAGCATGACTCAGAAGATCTGCTTGATCAAGAGCTCGATATACCAAGCGCAGAGGATTCACTTGTTTTCCATTAACAAGCATGACATGTATTTGATGTAATCAGTCTATGATGTACTCTTTTTGGAGGCATTAGCCTATAATTGATCTGTAGCATCTTTATTGAAGCAGATTAATGGAAATTTCTCTCAAGTTGTGCCTTTTTGTCAATTGCCTTTTTGTGCGATGGATGAAAGCTATGAACCTTGCGATGATTCAGAGTTTCAATGAACAAAGAACGAAACGACAAATTTTCAACAATAAATGAAACACAAATGAAAGATAATCATAAATGAGCGAGTAAGAAAACAAATTTCTTTAAAAAAAATTAACCAATTAAAATTAAAACCTTAAAAACAAATTTTGAAAAATTAATTGTGATGAAAGCAACAAGAAAATAAAACAAACCTGTTGAGTGGATACTTTCATTTTCGGGATTTCCTACTCTTTGTGCGCGCAGCACAATCATCGTTACCTACATTAACTCTCTGCACATCCTCGCAGAATTTCACATTCTGCACATATCTCCACAAAACTTTACAAATCTCCTTCAATAAAATCAACATTTCCATATGACACACTACCGCAAATTCAGCATCACAAGCTCTTGGTAAATTTCATATCACATCTTCAAATCAGTACCTAAATCTTGATTCTAACATTTTGAGGTTGATACCTAAATTTTGACTCTCTCTTGGAATTGATACCCACATTTCAATTCTTTCATTTTTGAATTGATACCTACATTCAAATTCTTTCATCTCACAATTGATAATTACATTTCAATCCTCATTTACGAATCAGTCCTAAATTTTTGATTCTTTACATTTGAGGTCGTTCCTTACATTCTGACACTTTCTTTTGAGAATTGACCTACATTTCAATTCTCATTTTTGAATCAGTCCTACATTTCTGATTCTTTACATTTGAGGTCGGTCCTTACATTCTGACACTTTCTTTTGATAATTGACCTACATTTCAATCCTCATTTCCAAATCAGTCTTAAATTTCTGATTCTTTACATTTGAGGTCGGTCCTTACATTCCGACACTTTCTTTTAAGAATTGACCTACATTTTAATCCTCATTTCCGAATCAGTCCTAAATTTCTGATTCTTTGCATCTGAGGTCGGTCCTTACATTCCGATACTTCCTTTTGAGAATTGACCTACATTTCAATTCTCATTTCTGAATCAGTCCTACATTTCTGATTCTTTACANTAGTGATGAGGAAGTGATTGAACCATGCATCATTGACCAACATTCTATCGAGCCTCTCCCAAATAGATCCCCTTTTCCAAGTGAAATTAGGTCCCTTGAAACCCAGATCAAAGAGACCAGCCCTGTGGATATTATCTCTGAAGGTATTCATCTTGGCAAGGTTTGGAGTTCTACCTCCAGATTTTTCAGTGGTAGAAATGATACAATTGAAATCACCCCCCACCAAACATGGGGAGTTCACCTATTGGGTGATGTGAATCAACCTATTCCACATCTCTTTTCTAGCATCCTTTGTACATCCAACATAGGTAAAGGTAGCTTCACCTTTATGTCCATTCATATTGAATGAGAGGTGTACAAATTGTGGATGATCAATTAGAATATCAAAATTTGTTTCACTTCTGCCAAAATTCCAAATTTTATTATTAGTATTCCCAAAATGAATGAAGCCTGCAAATTTTTTAATCAGGTTTTGAGGATTCTTGTGAACCATGGGTTCAAGAATAACAATGCACCATAGTTTGTATTTATAATTCAGGTATAAAACTCTTTTAAGGGACAGAGGGTTAGCCATCCCCCTTATATTCCAGTAAAGTAGATTAATCATGGAGTGGAGGATGTGGGGAAGGCTGGGATCTAGATCTGGTTCTTCCTCGAAGGAGTGGAGACCCACTCCTAGTTCTATCAGCCTTCATAGATTGTACTCCTGCTTGTAAGTTTTCACTTCTGTCCCTGGTTTTCTCCTTTTCCTTGTTGTTTTAATTTGCCAATCCTCCTCAATGGTTTGTTTCAGTTCATTAATGCTTGGTTCCTTTGGGGCTTTGTCAAGTATCTCTGTGATGATTTGCTTCCCCTTCTCAGCATGCAAGGGGGATGTGGGTGTGACAATTGTGATTTCAGTATTTTCCTTCCTGATTGATCTATATAGTGGGATATCAACTTAACTGTTGGGTTCAGATAGCTCTCCAAGAGGATCAGCATCTGGTGGATCCTCATTAGTCTTTGGGGGCGATTCTTCTAGCCTTGGATTTGTTTCTTGTCTCTTTTCTAACATAATTTCTTCAGCAGTGCCCCTTGCATCATTAACCACAATTTTTTTAGTAGCTATCTGGTTTCTTCCTACCATCTTCCTGTTTGGGGGATGTAATCTGTAACATTTATCTACTGTATGCCCAAACATCTTACAATGTGGACAATAGTAAGGCTTTTGTTCAGCTAATATATCCTGCCAGAACCCTTCAACATCAGAACCAATCCAGATTCTCTTCAGTTCAGGGAGTGTGATATCTCTTTCAACATGAATTCTGGCAAGGCCAGGTCTAGCCTTATTATAAGTGGGAGCATCCACTCTCAGAGGTGTTCCCAGTGCTCTACCAATATTAAATAGAGCATTGAGGTTAAAATAGGGTAGAGGAAAGCCAGGTAACTTAAACCAGATAGGAACTACAGGAGGTTCTTTACTAGGATCAAAACTTGGGGTCCATTTGATGATCTTCAAAACTGTTCCAGCAATGTTAACAGATTATTTTGCAAATAATCTTGCATAATCTTCCTCAATTGTCAATTGGATTAGAGGTGTCTCCCAACCAAAAGCCCAATTTCCAATTGCCTATAAACTTCAGAGATTCAAAAAAACTTCTAACTAGGTCCATTTTTGGATGTCCTAGCTGAAATTTGCCCACCAGAGTGAACTTAACCTTTTCTCTTAAAGCATCAATTTCCTTGGTAGTGAAGTACACAGTTTTTTCACCCTCTTTAGTTCCAAGAGGGTGAATACAAGGGCTACTTCCTTTTTCAGCAGCAGTATCATGGAACTCCTGTGGGAATACTAGAAGGTCATAATCCTATAAAGAGCCAGTGGATTTCCCCACCACTCCAACATAAGTTGCTTTTGTCCATTGGGATTCAGTCAAAATGTCAATGGAAGAGGCCATCACCCTTCCAAAACAAGCAGGTTATGATATAACTATACAGTAAAGACTATCCAGAAGTAAACAAAGAAACCTAAGAGAGTATTCTCCCAAAGAAGCCAGTCACTTTTGATACCCAAGGAGACAACAGCAAAAGAGACCAGTGGAGTTTTCCTCCCCAAAGGGAGTTCAGCAAGGAATGAAGCCTCAAAAGACCAATAATGGGACAAAAGAAGAAGAAACCAATGGAACAGTGCCACTAAAGTTAGCAGGGAATGAAGCAACAACCCCNTTATCCTTCATTGTTTAAATGAAAGAGTACTATACCTCAAACCCTGTTTTTATCCCGAGAGATAAACACAAGACTTGAGGGTGAGGCTTGATCAAAGAAACTAAGAAATGTATGACATTTGTTTGGTCAGCAAAAACCATTTTATTTAGCGACAAGTTTCCCTATTTAATACAAAGAATTAAATAGGGTTTATATTAAGATGGTTTCGGAAAAGCTTCTATAAAGGCAAGCCCCTATAGATAATTACAACTTAAATGATCGGAGTCACCCAAGAAAACTCTCGATTAAAATTAGGAAATAGTATCTTCAAAAAGGTCAAAAGGATTAGGACTTTTCAACAATATCGGACAACAAGGTGTAATAGGGGAATGACTCTAATTTGGAACATTTATTATGGAATCCAAAGGAGGAAGAACTGGGGGATGTCATAGATCCAGAGGAGAACCTTGGTGACTTCCCAAGTTATCTTATTATTTGGCTTCAATTTTGAGGATAAATTATTCAAATGTTTCATTCTGTCAAATTTATTTGCTTAGGGCTCATTCATGTGAAACGATCACACAAATAGCCTAGAAGATGTGAGTATTTAGGTCCTGACAAACGACAACCTCGGAATACTAAGACAAGTTAGGGCTTAAATTGTACACAAAAGCCTAAAGAAAAGTTGAGGATTTATGTTGTGTAAGCAAACAACCTCAAAATCTTATAGCTTGTAGTTTATTTCTAAGGAGTGGTTTAGCTGGTGTAGACATGTTTTGTTGTTGAAAATGGTCATGCTGCCCCACAATGCTAGCTCCAAGCTCCTCATCGTGACTAGTTTAAGTTTTCTAATGTGTCAAGTCATAATGTCAACTCAGATGTCCCTATGGTTAGGGTTCTTTAAATGTA
Organism: Phalaenopsis hybrid cultivar; assembly: GCA_002079205.1. Classification (NCBI taxonomy): domain Eukaryota; kingdom Viridiplantae; phylum Streptophyta; class Magnoliopsida; order Asparagales; family Orchidaceae; genus Phalaenopsis; species Phalaenopsis hybrid cultivar. The sequence goes on from JXCR01058858.1 coordinate 100,949, forward strand.
ATGGGGCATATTAAATTTGATTAGAGTGACACCGGTCAGGAGCCTACGGTTCCCTCATTCCAGTACCACTATTTTCTATCGGATTCACTTAGTCCAAATTAATTTACTAAACTCAACTTAATGAGTTTCATACTTTAATTTAGACCGTGGCAAGCCTCATTAGCAACCGTAGGTTACCTCCTTTGAGAGATTCCTGATCATCCGATAGAGACGTCTTAATTTAGTTGCAGTTGTTCTTTTATGATGTTTGTGATTAAATTTTGAGTGGTCTAATATTTTGAATGCTGTGGTGGTGAATTTTATTTTAGTTGATTTTAGTTTTGGTTTTGGTTTTACGGCTACCCTAGCAGTTTTTGTTTTCATGCAGGGTGACATCATTGTTTAACATGCAAGTTTTGTAAGTATAAAAATACAATGTGGACAGTATAAGAAAAGATGGTATTGTAAACTGTAAAAGCATACCTGGCGAGTTTTCTCATTCCACCACCTGAAAGGTCAGTACTTGCAATGCATGTATATAATATCACAAGGAACTTAAATTGCAAGAGTAGATAAAGGTTTAGTTACCAAACCCTATGCTATGATTTTGTTGGATCAAGGAAGATCTTAGTAGATGATTTTCGAGCAAAATATGGCAAGACCAATTTGCTCTTTAGAATATCCAATAGATTTCAAAATGCTCAAGGCATGACCTTAGATCACTTTGAAGATCCCTGGAAATATTCTGAGTTCATTTTGAACTTATCTTATTGTTCCATTAATCATCTTAGGTCAAAGTATGACTACCCCGTTGCTCAGTGAAAGTTAGCAATTTAATTATCTCAAGGATAGAATACTCGATTAATTAAATGATGTTTCGTTTAAAATTTATGTGAGTGGGTGCCCTTAAGGCAAGTTTAGGTTATTTAAGATTGTGGTGCCCACAATTAAGGTAAGGCTTGTAGTGTTTAAAGATGTTAATCACCAATTATGTCATCTTCTAAATCTGATCAATTGGGTTTAGACTACTAAGCCTTTAACAATCATGATAGGTGAAAAGATGATTATCAAAATTTTAATTTCAGTGACATGTAAGAAAAGTGAATTTCCCTCTTTCCAACTTAAGCACAGCACTTAAGAATTGTCTGATCTTTGTTGAATTCCAAGTCATGAAGATTAGGAGGATTAAGATTTTGTTGATTGTTGATGTTGTGCAGGGATAGTGAGTGAGTTTCTACCTTTTAATCTCACTGTAGTTCAATCACCCAAATATGTTTATTAAGATCAAAATTACCAATTTTTCCTTTGGTTAATCCTAAATTTTGATTAAGGCACCAAAGTATAAAATTACCACTTTGCCCTTGGGGCACTTCACCTCATAACTCATTAAGCACGACTCAAATAACTTTGAGGGTTTAAAGTGTCATATTAATGAGGTAATTATAATGTTGGAGGAGAACATGTGGACCTCTCAAAATTTTAATTTAATTTAGATAATTATTTAAATTTAGAAGATATGATTTTGAAACGTTAATTTATATAATAATCCAAAATAAAGTTTGTATTTATGGAAAAATTATTAGAGGTCTCCTAAGGTCAAAGAAACACTTAGGCAAAATTTCATGATTTTTTTAATTAAATTTTTATTTATACTATTTAATTTTTAATCAATTTCAACGATTACATTAAATAAAAAATAATGTTTTAATTAAAAAAATATATTTTTATATTTTTTTAATAGACTTCTCTAAATTCAGAAAACTCAGAGAACCAAGTTTTGTATTTTTTGTGATTTTTAAATCTGAAAAAAATCATTTTTAAACTTTTTAAAATTTATATTTTAACTTAGAAAAATTAGGAAAAATATCCTAATGAATTCTAAGTGATTAGGGGACATTTCCACTCATTTTGAACCATTTTTTGTATTTTTAAAAATTTATATTATTTTAATTATTTTTTAATTCAAATTTTATTTTAAAAATGAAATATTTTCACAAAAATGGATTTTATTTTTATTAAATGCCCCTGGTCACAAGAAACTCATGGAGCCAATTTTCATAATTTTTGTAAGCTTATTTAATTTAATAATTATTTTTATACAAAAATACAAGGTTTCTTCAAAAATTTATTTTAGTGCTTAGGCTAAGTCAAATAATTTTGATATTTTTACAGTGAGTAAATATGATTTTTATGGACAGTGAGGAAGTGATTTTGTCAATTTTTGATAAGTGTATGATTTAAGTAAATTAATATAAGGTATATGCATTTAATTAAGCACGAAAATATACAAGATGATTCAAAATATCAGAATATTTTTCCTAGACTTCTCTGACTACAGAAAACCTACTAAAATTATTCTCATAATTTTCTAAGTGATATTTTGACTTATATAATTAAAATAAACAAAATAGTCACCTTAGCTTAAAAATTAGGGCTAAAAGCATAAAGGTGTCCTCTAACCTTGGAAAAATCAGAAGACATTGCCTTTGTCATGAGGAATGAACCCTCAAAATTTCAAGTCATGGTGAGTAATATTTAGTCATGGAGAATTGAAAATCCACTGAGGGTATTTAATTCATTAAAAATTAGAGAATAAGAAAATAATTTTTAGTTTTAGTTCACATTATTCTCCTCTATTCACAGAGCAAGTGGGTATTTTTTTTTATTTTTATGATTTTTCTAGAGAAAGATATGGATTTTTGAAGTTTAGGCATTTAAAATAATTCTAAAAATCCTTATTTTTTTAGTTACCCACGCGACATCACCTCAACCTACGGCGGCTTTGAACTCACATGTGGCGTCACCTCAACCTACAGCAGCTTTGAACTCACACGCAGGTTGCTCTCATTCGACGCCACCATCCACTTCAGCTATCACGCGGCCCGCAGTTCACGTACCATCCGTTTATCCTGCTTGATTTCCTCTGTTTGTTAGATACACGCACGATCGGACGGCTCTTAGTTATCGTCCCCAAGTGACTTTACCCGAAAGCCATTTACAGCAAAACCTTAGGATCTTTGTCTACACTCAACCAAATTGCATGGGGTTTGTTTCTAAACCTTCAAATACTCAAAACGAACACATCTATGTGGTTAATAAAGTAAGAAATTAAGCCATTACAAATGGAGAATTAAAAAAGCTCGGGCTAGGGTTAGAGCTCAATACCTTTGTCTGAGAGGGGAGGCCTCAATCAGATGGTTGTGGTAACTTTGATTGGACCCAACGAACCTTCGGATAAAGTCTCAAGCCTTGGTGAATTGTCTAAGTATGTTTTCGATCAAGGTGGATTTTAGGTGTTGGTCTAGAGCTACCCTAGAGGCTGTTTTAGAGGGGGGTTTGATGGGGAATCAACTCCTCTTGCTCTAGGGATGGTGTGTGAATAATTAATTTTAGTTTGGTGGACTGTGGAGAGATGTCTTGGTTTGAGCTGAAAGTTTAAGCTCAAAATTGGGCTTTCACAGTGGGGATCAATGGGGGGAAATGGTGGCAATGAGCTTAGAAGTTCATGAAGAGTGTCTGAAAGTAAGTTGACAAAGTTTCCCCAAGAATTTTGGCACTCTCCTCTCTTTGGTCATGGAGGGGCTGATTAAATAAAGTAGCTTAGGGGGGAACTCAGGGCTAATTGATGGGTGTAAAATGGTGCTTAGGTGGAGGGTTGAGGAGCTCTGAAGAACAATTGGGATGAGCTGACCTCTAGAATTGAAATTGAGTTTGAATTTGAGCTTGAGGATCTCGATTTGGTGTTTTTCGGCCACCAAGCCAGTCGGTAGGGCCAGGGGTGGTGGCCAGAAGTTCAGGTGAGCCAGGGGGAGGATTAATTATAATTTATGCCTAATGGTATGTGATGATGGAAGAGATTTATGGTTAAGGCCCAAAAATGGGATAAGATACCTTAATTTAGGGACCCATTGGTCCATAGCTTACTTGGGTGGTTTCAGAGAGTTTAGCTTGCCCAATAAGCTGTGCTTAGTGGCTATGGAGACCTTAATTTGAGGACTTTAGGATGACTAAGTCAATTTTGGTGCATGGATCTAATTTGGGTCAAAAAGGCTAAAAGTTGGGTTTGGGTTTGGCTAGCCATGAATTTGAGCTCGAGTGATTGATTAACATTGTTTAGATGAGTGTAATGATGATTTTTAATGAAGGATTGAGGTAATTTTAAGGTCAATTGAAAGCTCAAATTGAAGGATTTTGGGATTTTGGTCAATTTAGACATGTTGGACTAGACTTAGGTCTAGGTTGGGCTAAGGTTTGGCTAAGTCCAAATTGATGGTTGTAAATGGTCCATTGTAATTTCATGAAGAGTTTTCAACATAAATTTGGTGTCAATTTTGGGGTTAGGGCATTCAATTTGGTGGAATTTTGAGACATGGCCAATTTGAGGCAAATTTGGGGATTTCTTAACTTGGGTTAAAATTAAGTAAAATTGAGCCTTCACCAAGGCCAGTTAAAAGTTAAATTTGGTGTGTAGGAGTGTTATGAAGTGTTTAGCATTCTAATTGGGGCAATTTGAGCAGGCTATGGGGTTCAATTAGGTGAGATTAAGTAATATGGTCAAAATTGAGGGTTTTGATTTGGATCAAAATTGAGCTCAAAGCATGGGCCTATTAGGCTTGTATTTGATTTAGATTGGTCATATAAAAGATGAATTTGAGTTTAGAATTGAAATTGAGAGAAATTGGGTCTAAATTGATGGACATTTGGGATGAATTTGGGGAAATTGTGCCTTTAAAGGCAACTTGGGGGCTTTGGTCAAAATGGTCAAATTGGCCAAATTGTGTCCAATTGGAGGGTCCAAATTGGTTTTAGAGACACTTGAGATGATTTTTAAGGTTTTGGGAAAGTTTAGGGTGGTAAGGGTTTTTATGTAATTTTGGAAAATTTAGGGTATTTTGGTAATTTTTGTAATTTTGGGTGGTTTTAGGCAATTTGGGTATTTTGAAATGGTTTGAAGTGATTTTTGAACAAATTTGGGTATTTTGTGTGAAATTAAGATTCTTGGCCAAATTTGGGATTTGGGGGTGTTTAAGTAATTTGGGTAGGTTTGGGTGTAAAAAGGCCAAATTGGAAACTTTGGCAGAATTGGGGTGTGAACCATCTTACATGAGTTATGGACCAATGAAATCCCCATTTGGGTCCTATATGTATTTGTCTTAGCTAAACCCTAGCCTAAGGCTAGTGGGTCTAGAGGACCATCTACATGAGTCTCCCAAAAGATCAAGGGATCAAAGTCAACAAATTAGGGTTTAGGGTTGTGAGTAGATATAGGTGATAGTGAGTGTAGTGAGTGAACTAGCTCCGGACCAACGCCCATGATCAACCCCAAGGTCAAAAAATCCAATGGGGACTCCTCTTGAGATCCTCCATACTGACCCCACCTACTAAGTGCTAGAGGTTGTGATCAATATATGGAACTTCAAGTTGAGAAAGAAAGAGTTTAGAATTTATAAATGTGAGGGTTCCTTTTTTAGTTTTCTAAGAATAGTAAATAGGAAAGTCATATAGCTAGAGCTTAGGCAACTAAAGAGGGAAAACTAAACCTCAACCAAAAGTGAGGTCAACAAATGGACCCCCAATATGTGTGGCGTGCTGGGCAAAGTACACCGCGCATATTAGCGTTGACCGACGAGATCAACAAAACCAATACAGAATCCTAAGCCAGTAGACCGAGAAAGGAGTGTAAAGTTGAGTGCTAGTGTTTCTGCTGGGAAATATAGCAGGAAAATATCTGATCAAAATTAAGGAGTAGAAACTCTCGCTGGGGATTAGAGAGTAGGTTTCAAATTATCAAGTTTCAAGTGTTTATAGAGGATGGGAATCAGTATATAGGTGTTGAACCCAAGATGGGAATTGAAATTTGGGTATCAATCCCGAAAAGAAGGGTCAAAATGTGGGTACTGACCTCGAAAGAAGGGAATCATAATTTAAGTACTAACCCCGAGATGAGAGTTAAAATTCGGGTATCAATCCCAGAAAGAAGAGTCAGAATTTAGGTATTGAACTCAAAAGAAGGGAATCAAAATTTAGGGATTGACCTCGAGATGAGAGTTGAAATTTAAGGATCAATCTCAAAAAGAGGATCATAAGTTAGGGACCGACCTCGAAAGAATGGAATCAGAATTTAGGAACTGATTCCAAGATGACAGTTGAAATTTAAGGATCAATCTCAAAAAGAGGATCGAAAGTTAGGGACCGACCTTGAAAGGAGGGAATCAAAATTTAGGGACTGATTCCGAAATAAAAATTAAAATTTAAGGATCAATATCAAAAAGAGGATCAAAAGTTAGGAACCAACCTTAAAAGAAGGGAATCAGAATTTAGGGACTGATTCCAAAATCATAGTTGAAATTTAAGGATTAATCTCAAAAAGAGGATCGGAAGTTAGGGACCAACCTCAAAAGGAGGGAATTAGAAGTTAGGGACTGATTCTGAAACGAGATTTGAAATTTAAGGATCAATCTCAAAAAGAGGATCAGAAGGTAGGAACCAACCTCAAAAGGAGGGAATCAAAATTTAGGGACTGATTCTGAAATGAGAATTAAAATTTAAGGATCAATCTCAAATAGAAAATCAGAAGGTAGGGACCGACCTCAAAAAGAGGGAATCAGTACATAGGGACTGATTCCAAAATGAGAGTTGAAATTTAAGGATAAATCTCAAAAAGAGAATCAGAAGTTATGGACCAACCTAGAATAGAGGGAGTCAGAAGTTAGGGACCGACCTCAAAAGGAGGGAATCAGAATTTAGGGACTGATTCCAAAATAAGAATTGAAATTTAAGGATCAATCTCAAAAACAGGATCGAAAGTTAGGGACCGACCTCGAAAAGAGGGAATCAGAAGTTAGGGACTGATTTCGAAACGAGAATTGAAATTTAAGGATCAATCTCAAAAAGAGGATTGAAAGTTAGGGACTGACCTCAAAAGGAGTGAATCATAAGTTAGGGACTGATTCCAAAATGATAATTGAAATTTAAGGATCAATCTCAAAAACGGAATCAGAAGTTATGGACCGACCTCGAAAGGAGGGAATCAAAAGTTAGGGACTGATCTCAAAATGAGAATTAAAATTTAAGGATCAATCTCAAAAAGAGGATTGGAAGTTGGGGACCAACCTCAAAACGAGGGAATCAGAAGTTAGGGACTGATTCTGAAATGAGAATTAAAATTTAGCAGAGAATTTGTGGTGTTGAATCCATAGATGTGTCTCAAAAAGAGGATTGGAAGTTGAGGACCGACCTCCAATAATTTTTTTTGTAAATATAAATTTTATTTTGGATAATTAAATAAATTAACTTTTGAAAATCCTATTTTCTAAATTTGAATAATCATCTAAATTAAATCAAATTTTGAGAGGTCCACATATCCTCCTCTAACATTTTAATTACCTCATGGATATGATACTCTAAACACTTAAAATCATTTGAGTTGTGTTTAAAGAGTTATGAGGTAAAGTGCCCCAAGAGCAAAGTGATAATTTTAGAACCTTGGTGCCTTAATAAAAAATTTAGGACTATCAAAAGGAAAATGGGTAATATTGATTAATAAACTTATTTGGATGATTGAAATACAATGGGGCTGAAGGGTAGAAAACCATTCAACACCCTTGCAGAACATTAACTAAAAGCATAATTCTCCTAATCTTCATGACTTGGAAGCCAACTAATATCAAAAGTTTCTTAAGTAAGAGGCTTAAGCTAAAAGGATGATAATTTACTTTCCTTAAGCCTAAAATTGATGATAATGTGATCTTTAAATGAAAATACATGTCTCTTAAACTAAAATCTTAACCTTCACCAAATTCCCCATTATGATTATTGAGGGCTTGGTAGTGACCTAGGCACGATATCTAAGCTCAATTGATTTGATTTAGAAGATAATTGGATTGATAATCAATATCTTTAAACACTCCAAGTCCAACTTTACTTGTGGGCACCATAATCTTAAATAACTCAAACTTGTCTTAGGAGCACTCACTCATATAACTCTTAAACGAAACATCTATTGGATAATTAAATTGTTAAGCTTCAATGAGCAATGGGGTAGCCACACTCTAAACTTGGATGGTTAATGGAACAATATGATAAGTTCAGAAATGAACTCAAAATAATTCAAGCGATCTTCAAAATAGTTCAGGGTCATATCCCGAGCACTTTGGAATCTTTTGGATGTTTTGGAGGACAAATTGAACCTATTTTATTTTGTCCTAAAATCATCTACTTGGATCTTCCAAGCTCTAACTAAATCATAACTTGGCGTTTAATAGCTAAACCTTAATCTACTCTTGCAATTTAAACTTTCTTGCAATATTATCTACATATCTTGCAAGTACTGGCATTTCAGGTAGTGGAACGAGAAGACTCTTTAAGTACGCTTTTATAGTTTATAGTACTATTTTCTATTTTACTTTTCGCACTATACTTTCATGCTTACAAAACTTGCATGTTAAACAACGATGACACCCTGCATGAAAACCAAAACTGCTGGGATAGCCACAAAACCAAAATCAAAACTAAAATCAACCAAGATAAAATTCACTGCCACAACATTCAAAATATAAGACAACTCAAAATTTAATCACAAACATCACACAAAACAACAATTGCAACTAAATTAAGTCTTCTGTATCGGATGATCTGGAATCCCTCGGAGGAGGTAATCTACGGTTGCTAACGAGACTTCACACGGTCTAAATGAAAGTATGAAACTCATTAAGTTGAGTTTAGTAAATTGATTTGGACTAAGTGAATCCGAAAGAAAATAGTGATGCTAGAACGAGGGAACCGTAGGATCCTAACCGGTGTTGCTCTAATTCACTTTAACATGCCCCATAACATTTAAAGAACTTTAACCATAGGGCCATCTGATTTGACATCACGACCTCACATATTAGAAAACTTAAACACGTAACGGCAAGGAGCTTGGAGTTAGCATGGTGGGCAGCACGACCATTTTCAACAGCAAAACATGTCTTCCCTAGCTAAACAAACATCCTTCCTTCAAATTAAAAAACCAAGCCATAGGATTTCAGGGTAGTTTGCTTATGCAACATAAATCCTCACCTTATCTTTAGGCCTTCGTATAGCTCTGTTGTACAATCTATGCCCAAACTCGTTTTAGGATTCCGAGGTTGTTGTTCATCACGACCTAAATCCTCACATCTTCCAAGCTATTTGCGTGATTGTTTCACATGAATGTAAGCCCTAACAAATAAAATTGGCAGAATGAAACACTTAAATAATTTATCCTCAAAACAAATAAAATTGGCAGAATGAAACACTTAAATAATTTATCCTCAAAATTAAAGTGAAACCATAGGATAGCTTAGGAAGTCACCGAGGTTCTCCCCCAGATATGTGACATCATCTAGTTCTTCCTCATTTGGACTCTACAATAAAATATTCTAAATTTGAATCATTCCCCTTTCACACCTCTTTGTCTGATTTGTTAAAAAGTCCTATCCTTTTGAACCCCTTGAAGATAATATTTCCTGATTTTATCAAGAGTTTTCTGAGGTGACTTTGGTTATCTAAGTTGTAATTAACTATAGGGGCTTGCCCTTACAAGAAGCTTGTCCAAACCAAGCTTAATATAAATCTTATTTAATTCTTTGTATTAAATAGAGGAACTTATCAGTAAATAAATGGTTTTGCAAACCAAATGGATGTCATATAATTCCTAATTTATTTGATCGAGACTCATCCTCAAGTCATGTATTTATCCTTCGTGAAAGATACAGGGTTAGAGGTATAGTGCTCTTTCATTTAAACTATGGAAAATATGGGGTCAGTTTGATTTCATATTTTTCTAAACTTATATATATGTAAATTAAAATGTCCTTCCAAAGTGGGCGATAGGATTTTGATTCTAGCGGTCGATAGCTTTTAATGGGAAACTCCTTAATGAAAAATAATGCCGACATAATTTTATTTGTTTAGGGCTTACATTCATATAAAACGATCACATAAATAGCCTGCAAAATGTGAGGATTTAGGTCGTGACAAACGACAACCTCTGAATCCTAAGATAATTTAAGGCTTAAATTGTACAGCAAAGCTATACAAAAGTCTAAAGAAAAATAGAAGATTTATGTTGCGTAAGCAAATAACCTCAAAACCCTATGACTTATTGTTTAATTCTGAGTGGTTTAGCTGGTGTAGACATGTTTTGCTGTTGAAGATGGTCGTGCTGCCAATAATGCTAGCTCCAAGTTCCTCATCGTGATAAGTTTAAGTTTTCTAATGTCTCAAGTCATAATGTCAAATCAGATGTCCCTATGGTTACGGTTCTTTAAATGTTATGAGGCATATTAAAGTTGATTAGAGAGACACCGATTGGGATCCTACGGTTCCCTCGTTCTAGTACCACTATTTTCTATCAGATTTACTTAGTCCAAATAAATTTACTAAACTCAACTTAATGAGTTTCCTACTTTCATTTAGACCGTGGGAAGCCTCGTTAGCAACCTTAGGTTACCTCCTCCAAGGAATTCCCGATCAATTGATAGAGACGTATTAATTTAGTTACAGTTATTATTTTTTGATGTTTGTGATTAAATTTTAAGTTGTCTTATATTTTGAAAGTTGTGGCGGTGAATTTTATTTTGGTTGATTTTAGTTTTGGTTTTGGTTTTACGACTACCTTAGCAGTTTTTGTTTTCATGTAGGGTGACATTGTTGTTTAACATATAAGTTTTATAATTATAAAAATACAGTGTGGAAAGTACAAGAAAAGATGGTACTGTAAACTATAAAAGCATACCTTGTGAGTCTTCTCGTTCCACCACCTGAAAGGTCAGTACTTGCATGGCATGTATATAATATTGCAAGGAACGTAAATTGTAAGAGTAGATGAAGGTTTATTTACCAAACCCCAGGCTATGATTTTGTTGGATCTTAAAGATCCTAGTAGATGATTTTAGAGAAAAATATGGAAAGTCTAATTTACTCTTCAGAATATCCAATAGATTTCAAAATTCTCAATGCATGACCTTAGATCACTTTAAAGATATCTGAAAATATTTCGAGTTCATTTTGAACTTATCATATTTTTTCACTTAGATCACTTGGAAGTTCCATTATCATTTTGAAGATCTCAAGGCATGAACTTATCATTTTGAACTTATCATATTTAGTGAAACTTAGCAATTTAATTATCTCAAGTATAGAATACTCGTTTAATCAATTGATGTTTCATTTAAGAGTTATGTGAGTGGGTGCCCTTAAGGCAAGTTTAGGTTATTTAAGATTGTGGTGCCCACAATTAAGGTAAGGCTTGTAGTGTTTAAAGATGTTAATCACCAATTATGTCATTTTATAAATCCAATCAATTGGGTTTAGACTACTAAGCCTTTAACAATCATAATAGGTGAAAAGGTGATTATCAAAATTTTGATTTCAGTGACATGTATTCTTATCAAATGGTCAAACCATCCTCAACTTTGGGCATAAGAAAAGTGAATTTCCCTCTTTCCGACTTAAGCCCATCAGTTAAGAATCGTCTGATCTTAGTTGATTTCCAAGTCATAAAGATTAGGAAGATTATAGTTTTGTTGATGTTGTGCAGGGATAGTGAGTGAGTTTCCACCTTTTAATCCCATTGTATTTCAATAATCCAAATATGTTTAGTAAGATCAAAAGTACCCATTTTCCCTTTGATTAATCCTAAATTTTGATTACGGCACCAATGTCTAAAATTACCACTTTGTCCTTGGGGCACTTCACCTCATAACTCATTAAACACAACTCAAATGACTTTGAGGGTTTAAAGTATCATATTCTTGAGGTAATTATAATGTTGGAGGAGAACATGTGGACCTCTTAAAATTTGAATTTAATTTAGATAATTCTTTAAATTCAGAAGATAGGATTTTCAAAGGTTAATTTATTTAATTATCCAAAATAAAGTTTTTATTTATGGAAAAATTATTAGAGGTCTCCTAAGGTCAGAGAAGCATTTAGGCAAAATTTCATGATTTTTTTAATTAAATTTTTATTACTATTATTTAATTTTTAATTAATTTCAAAGATTAAATTAAATAGAAAATAATTTTTTAATTGCAAAAAAAAACTTCTTTCTGTGAATTCAGAAAATTCAGAGATCCAAGTTTTGTATTTTTGTGTTTTTTAATTTATTTATTATAATTATTTTAATGGGAAAATATGAAAAATTCATTTTTTAAGTTTTTTAAAATTTATATTTTAACTTAGTAAAATTAGGAAAAATATCATAATGAATTCTAAGTGATCAGGGGACATTTCCACCATTTTGAACCTTCTTTGTATTTTTGAACATTTTTATTATTTTAATTACTTTTAATTCAAAATATATTTTAAAAATGAAATATTTCCATAAAAATGGATTTTATTTTTATTAAATGCCCCTTGTCACAAGAAACTCAGAGAACTAATTTTCATAATTTTTCTAAGCTTATTTAATTTAATGTAATTATTTTTATAGCGAGTAAATATGATTTTTATGAACAGTGGGGAAGTAATTTTGCCAATTTTTTTTAAGTGTATGATTTACATAAATTAATATAAGGTATATGCATTTAATTAAGCATGGAAATATACAAAATGATTCAAAACATCTCAATATTTTTTCTAGACTTCTCTGACCACAGGAAACCTACTAAAATTATTCCCGTAATTTTTCAAGTGATATTTTGACTTATATAATTAAAATAACCAAAATAATCACCTTAGCTTGAAAATTAGGGTCTTTAGAAGCATAGAGGTGTCCTCTGACCTTGGAAAAATCAGAAGACATGACATCTATCATGAGGAACGAACCTTCAAAATTTCAAGCCATGGTGAGTAATATTTAGTCATGGAGAATTGAAATGCCACAGAGGGTATTTAATTCATTAAAAATAAGGGAATAAGAAAATACTTTTTATTTTTAGTCCACATTATTCTCCTCTATTCACTGAGCAAGAGGGTATTTTTATTTTATTTTAATGATTTTTCTAGAGAAAGATATAGAATTTTTAAGTTTATGCATTTAAAATAATTAAGAAAATCCCCATTTTTCTACTTATCCACGTGGTGCCACCTCAACCTACGGCGGCTCCGAACTCACACGCGGCGCGCTCTCATTCGACGTCGCCATCCATTTCAATTGCCACGCGGCCCATGGTTTACGTACCATCCGCTCGTTCGGTTTGATCTCCTTCGTTGGTTGGATACACTCACGATCAGACGACTCTCCGTTATCATCCCTAAGGGACTTAACCCATAAGTCGTTCACACTAAAACCTTAATATCTTCATCTAGACTCAACCAAATCATATGGGGTTTGTTTCTAAGCCTTCATCTTTTCATGAAAAGCACATCTATATGGTTAATCAAGTATGAAATCAAGCCACTACAAATGGAGAATCAAAATAAGCTCTAGCTAGGGTTAGAGCTCAATACCTTTGTCTGAGAGGGGAGCCCTCAATAAAATTGTTGTGGTAACTTTGATTGGACCCAACAAACCTCTGAAAGAAGTCTCAAGCCTTGGTGAATTGTTTAGGTATGTTTTCGATCAAGGTGGAATTCAGGTGTTCGTCTAGAGCCACTCTAGAGGCTGTTTCAGAGAGGGGTTTGATGGGGAATCAACTCTTCTTGCTCTAGGGATGGTGTGTGCACAAGTAATTTTAGTTTGGTGGACTGTTGACAGATGTACTGGTTTGAGTTTCAAGTATAAGCTCAAAATTGGGCTTTCACAGTGGGGTGGATCAATAGGGGAAAATGGTGGAAATGAGCTTAGGAGTTCTTGAAGAGTGCCTGAATGCAATTGGACAGAGTTTCCCCAAGGATTTTGGCACTCTCCTATAATTGAACTTGGAGGGGTTGATTAAATAGAGGAGCTTAGAGGGGAGGTTGGGGCTAATTGATGGGTGTAAAATGGTGCTTAGGTGGAGGGCTGAGGAGCTCTAAAGAGCCATTGGGATGAGCTGGCCTCTAGGGTTGAAATTGGGTTTGAATTTGAGCTTGGGGCTCTCAATTTTAGTGTTTTTTGGCCACTAGGCCAGACAACAGGGCTAGGGGTGGTGGCCAGAAGGTCAGGTGAGCCAGGGGGAGGATTAATTATAATTTACTCCAGATGGTAAGTGATGATGGAAGAGATTTTTGGTTAAGGCCCAAAAATGGGTAAGGATCCCTTATTTTACGGACCGATTGGTCCACAAGTTACTTGAGTGGTTTAAGAGGATTTAGCCTGGTCAATAAGGTGTGTTTAGTGGTTGTGAAGACCTTAATTTGGTGACTTTAGGATGGCTAAGTCAATTTCGGTGCATGGGTCCAATTTGGGTCTAAAAGGCTAAAAGTTGGGTTTGGGTTAGGCTAGCCATGACTTTGAGCTCAATTGATTGATCAACATTATGTAGATGATTGTAATGAATATTTTTGGTAAAGGATTGAGGTAATTTTAAGGTCAATTGAAAGCTCAATTTGAAGGATATTGGGATTTTGGTTAATTTGGACATGTTGGACTAGACATGGGTCTATGTTGGGCTAAGGTTGGCGTAAGTCCAAATTGATATTTGGAAATGATCCACAGGAATGTCATGAAGAGTTTTCAACACAAATTGGGTGTCAAATTTTGGGGTTAGGGCATTCAATTTAGTGGAATTTGGAGACGGCCAATTTGGGGCAAATTTGGGAATTTTTGGACCTGGGTTAAAATTAAGTGACATTGAGGCTTCACCAAGGCTAATTAAAAGTTTAATTTGGTCTGTAGGAGTGTTATGAAGAGTTTAGGATTCTAATTGGGAAAAATTGAGTAGGCTATGAGGTTCAATTAGGTGAGATTAAGTCATATGGTCAAAATTGGGGGTTTTGATTTGGATCAAAATTGAGCTCCAAGCATGGGCCAATTAGGCTTGGATTTGGTTTGGATTGGTCATATGAAAAGTGAATTGGGGTTTAGAATTGAAATTGAGAGAAATTGGGTCAAAATTGATGGACATTTGGGATGAATTTGGGGAAATTTGTCCTTTAATGGCGATTTGGGTGTTTTGGTTAAAATGGTCAAATTGGCCAAATTGTGTCCAATTGGAGGGTCCAAATTGGTTTTAGAGATAGTTGAGATGATTTTTAAGGTTTTGGTAAAGTTTAGGGTGCCAATGATATTTTTGTAATTTTGGCAAATTTGGGGGTATTTAGGTAATTTTGGCAATTTTGGGTTGTTTTGGGCAATTTGAGTGTTTTGAAATTGTTTGAAGTGATTTTTGAACAAATATGGGAATTTTGGGTGAAATTAGGATTCTTGGCCAAATTTGGGATTTGGGGGTGTTTAAGTAATTTGGGTAGGTTTGGGGTTAAAAAGGCCAAATTAGAAACTTTGGTAGAATTGGAGTGTCAACCACCTTACATGAGCTATGGACCAATGAAATTCCCATTTGGGTCCTCTATGTACTGGTCTTAGCTAAACCCTAGCCTAGGGCTAGTGGGTCTAGAGGACCATCTACATGAGTCTCTCAAAAGATCAAGGGATCAAAGTCAACAAATTATGATTTAGGGTTGTGATTGGATATAGGTGATGGTGAGTGTAGTGAGTGAACTAGCTCCAGACCAACACCTATGGTCAACCCTAAGGTCAAACAATTTTATAGGGACTCTTGAGATCTTCCATACTGACCCCACCTACTAAGTGCTAGAGGTTAGAACCAATATGTGGAACTTCAAGTTGAGCAAGAAAGAGTTTAGAATTTCTAAATGTGAGGGTTCCTTTTCTAGTTTCTAAGAATAGTCAACAGGAAGGTCATATGACTAGACCTTAGGCAACTAAAGAGGGAAAAGTAAACATCAACCAAAAGTGAGGTCAAGAATCATTGACGTGCATAGTTAATTCTCCTTTCTACACATCTATCATTGCTCTTCCAGTGGCTAGAAAATGTCTCCCCAAAATGATAGGTATCTCTTTATCTTCCTCCATGTCTAGCATGATGAAATTAACATGAAAGATAAATTGATCCACTTTCACAAGGACATTTTCTACAACTCATTTAGGGTAAGTTATTGATTTATATGCGAACTGGAGAGTTATAGTACTAGAAGTTATTTCTCCTAATCACAATCTTTTAAATATAGATAATGGCATAAGGTTGATGCTTGCTCATAAATCACGTAAAGCTTTCTCATAAAATTTATCTCCTATTGCACATGGAATTGTAAAGCTATCAAAATTTTTAAGCTTTTCAGGAAGCTTCTTCTGAATTATAGCACTGCACTCCTCACTAAGTGCAGCAGTCTCATTATCTTCAAACTTCCTTTTTCTGTTAATAATATTCTTCATAAACTTCACATAGCTTGGGATTTGTTCTAAGGCTTCAGCAAATGGATTATTAATTGTAATCTTCTTAAAAATTTCAAAAAATTTTGAAAATTGTTTATCCAACATTTGTTGTCAAAGCCTCTGAGGAAATGATGGTGGTGGTGGTCTTTCTAAATCAATTTTAAGTGGAGAAATAGATCTTTTTAAACCTTTCAGAGCGTCCTCTTTTGGTTCTTTAATCTCTTCTCTCTCTACATCAATCTCTTTTGAACTCTACCATCCAATTCTCTTCCTCTTCTAAGTTGAAAGGCTTTAATTTGCTCTTTATTTTGGTCTTTTGGATTTACTTCTGTATTACTAGGAAGTATTCCTTGCGATCTATTACTTAATGAATTTGTTATTTATCCAAGTTGATTCTCAATATTTCTAATTGTAGCTTCTTTACTTTGTAACTGATTTTTCATTTATAACACCACTTCTTCTATAGATAACTTCATCTCCTCAAATTGTGAACTACTGTTAAAACTTAGAGGATAAGTAGGTCTATAATTATCATTCCCTTGGTTGTTCTAGTTTCTCAATTCCAATGACTTTTTTTATTGTTCCCCCATTGTTGATTATTACCACCCGTAGTATTATTCCAATTAAAATTTGGATGGTTCTTCCAACCTGGGTTATAATAATTCGAATATGGGTTATTTTTCTTGTTATTTATGACATTCAAAGTTTTTAATGATACTTGAGAATCTACTATTTGGCCTAATGAATTTTCTTCAATCATTGATATTGGTTGAGAAAAATTCATTCCAAATTAGTCTAATTTTCTTGAAATTGCAGCAACTTGATTTGCTAACATGATAAAAGCATCAATTTCATGAATGTTAGCTTCTTTCATAAGATTTACCCTCTCAAAAGGCCATTGAAAACTATTCGTAGTCATCTCTTCTATTAAAGCATAAGCGTCATTAAATGGTTTTGACATCAATGAACCACGAGCAGCCACATCAATAATAGATCTAAGAGATCCAGCTATTCCATTGCAAAATGTTTGAATTGTTAACCAATCTGGTATAGTATGGTGTGAACACTTTCTTAAGAGTTCTTTAAATTTAGCCCATGCTTCATAAATAGATTCCCCTTCAAACTTACTAAAAGATGTAATATCATTTCTAAGCTTCGCGGTCTTTGATGGAGAAAAATATTTAGCAAGGAATTTATGTGGTAAATCACTCCAAGTTCTGATAAATACAGGAGATAATGAATGTAACCATATCTTAGCCTTATTCTTGAGTGAGAAAGGAAATAATCTAAGTCTTACAGCATCATATGATACACCATTTTATCTAAATGTAGCATATAATTCTAGAAAATTGGTAAGATGTGAATTTGGATCATCAATTGGTGCTCTCCAAACTGATTATTTGATACCGTTTGGGTAATAGCAGGTTTAAGCTCAAATGAATTAGCCACTATAGCGGGTTTTTGAATACTACAATGAAGTTCATCCACCATAGGGTTTGTATATTCTCTTAAGGCTCTAAACTCTTCAACATTTTCATTGTTTTATTTTACCATCTCTTGAAATTTTTCAGTAATTTTTAATTTTTTAATTTTTCTAATAGTTATTTCTAATTCAGAATCGTAAGGTACAAATCCTACAGAACCTAAACTATGCATACATTACTATAAACACAATAACATAAAATAAAATAAAATAAATCAAAAAATAAAAATATACAAACAAAAACTTTACATGAAAACGACACCACAATATTCCAAAAATAAATCTTAAAATTTAAATAAGACTTACTAAAAATTTTGTTATCCAAAAACTTCTTTTTGTCTTTTTTTTTTTTTTGCAAATTAATAATATTTTTCTCCTTCCCCAGCAACGACAACAAAAACTTAATCTCGACTTTCTATATATAGAGATGTAAAATGCGATGTATGTGATTATATTTATAATACTTCAATATGTGATACTACGCAAGTTTATATATCATTATTTAGTAATATAAAACTTTCTGATTAAGTCCCGAATATTGAACCCACATGAAGGATTAGTTTTAGATAACAAAATACTTAATAATATATATACTTACTCAAACTTAAGATGATATAATAGGAATAAAAGTTCGATTCTTTTTGTAATTTTTTATAATTGAAAATAAAGTAAGTTGTTTCCGTTCATTTTTTTTCTTTTTTTATTTTTAAAAGGGAGTCGCCAGCTTGTCGATCGTCGTATACTTCCCCCACTCAAATAAATCTCCCTCTCAAACCTTATAAATGATTCGAAGATGAGAGGAATCAAATAAGAAGGGACATACGACAAAGTGACAAACAAGAGAAAAAGTAAAACGTGGAGAGTCTCTGATACGATAAACCTCGCAAGGATAGGTTAAGAATATCAGCCCAAACAAGATCGGGCGGAGGCAACTTAAACCAATATCCGCGAAAGAAGTATCTACACAGACTACCCATAACTAGAGAGTCAGGTGTATGTATCTGTTCTGGGGTCAAGAGCACTCCCAAAGGAACGTGTTCCTACTAGTTAATTACATCTTGGGGGATACCCAAGAATACTCTCGATAAAAGGCGTTTCGCTTCATATTATCATAAACTTGGGGTATAGGCAATCAAAGGAAGATTATTTCGTGTGGGAACATTCCCAATACTTTAAAGTTCACACTAAGCCATCGGGCAGAAAGTGAGTCTCTCACATCCCAAATGGGTAGTGGCTAATCAGCACATGGGGCTAAAGAAATAACCTAAATCATCTTAACGGGGATCTCCCAATACGTCAAAGCACATCCGGGCCAAAGGGCAGAGGACAAATCGTCGTATCCCAAATGGGCGGCAGCTCATCGTCATCGGGCCGTCAAGGTGATATCAACGAGGTTAAAAAGCGACAGGGCTCAAAGGGGCTCAACAAAAAGGAAGGTAGAGTGATCCTAAACGGTAGAGGTAACTGGATCGGGGTACCATATACCCGTCATACACAACTACTAGGATCCTAAGTCTACCTGGTCGTGAAGTTAGTCGACCCAACACAACCTGAGATCCCAGGTCAGCAATCCGTGAATTGCATCAACCACGGGAACCTCGATCGCCCTAAGGTCAAAGGAAGGAAACTCTATCCTATGACTACAAGCTGGAGCTCCAAGAGATAGCACTTATACCTGCCAAAATGGGAAGGAAACCTCTGGAAAGAAGAAAAATGGAGGTTCAACTACAAAGCTGGAAACACCCCAAACAAAAGGACTTATACCCCGTCTAGGTCGGGGAGCCTTCTAACACCCTAGGCGCACTAAACAACAACCTATATGAAGGTATGCTGGGCCAGTCAGGTTGGAAAAGTACGGGGACTCCTCCTCGGGACATGCAGATATGAATGTAGTTATCTAGAACAGTCCTAAGTATTGTGGAGGCCCTATTAATATATGCAGGAAAGTAAAAGTTGTAATTTTTAGATCTTGGATATTTTAATCCTAAACTTTATTATCTTAAGATTTTATTTAGGATTTTGTAGAAAATTTTTAATTTTAGGGTCCTTAATGAGCCTATGTTGTATCGTGAAATCCCAGATAAAACACAGAAAGAAAACAAGAAAAAACACATGAAGCCTGTGTTGTATCATGAATTCTCAGATAAAAAACAGAAAGAAAACAAGGAAAAACACATGCAAGTGCAGACATGCAACATGATGTAAAGAATAAAGCAAAGCAAGTCAAACAAATAATCAAAGACCGGTGCTCGCTGGGTCGGTAACATATCCCAGAAAAAAAAAGGGCGGCTGCACTCCGCATATGCATGCCCGGTCCTAATTCTATACATCAATATAAAATACATAATTAAGATACGGGCCACGAGCATCTGCTCCTGGTCCCCTCCACGTGGTTCCCTTGCTAAATATCTCGGAACCCGTGCCCATATCTTATTTCTGTTACAGGACACTCCTAGACTCTAAAATAAATAAATACATCAAGAAAAGAAAAAAAACTCAATCCTGCATGAAAACAAATGTCAGCAGGAAAACTCACATGCACATAACGTATCATGAGCAATGCCTTAAAAGTGGGGGGAGCTAATAGCACCTGCAAGTGAAAGGGTCAGAAATCATTACTTCCTCCCCCCATAGCGGTACCTGTGTGTGTGTGCATGAAAATAGGCATGGCTCCCTGCAGAAGAACGCCCTAACATACTACCACACCCATAGCGGTATCTGTGTGTGTATGAAAATAGGCATGACTCCCTGCAGAAGAACGCCCTAACATACTACCACACTATGCAACACGCATCACATCAGCAAGCTAATGCAAAAGTAAAGATACCTGGCTAGGGCAACCAATTCAACAGAGAACAATAGCCAGACACCAAAAAGACTATCTAGCACCCTAAATTCTAGCTTAGCACACCATCTAACAAAAAGTGCATTGACCTAATATATAAGTGAGGGGTAAATCTAAGTATAGTATTCCCATCCTAAAGATCTGAAGGATCTAAAGAGTGTCACGAAGAGCGATGACACAAGTTAGATCTATTGGATCTTTAGCACAGTCATACTCGTGTCAATCCTGATATATTAACTCGCATTGCTCATTGGGATTGACCCAGCGAGCAATTCTCGTTAATGCATCGCGACCAACACGAGAGTCACTCTCCTAACGGGTCTGGCTCGCTATCTATGCAAACATGCAAATGCAAATGCTAATGCAGGGTGAATCAAAATATATAAATGGTGATAAAGAGTATGTCATAAAGGCAGTGACTCGTAGGAGTGGACATACCGTAGTGGTAGTAGCCCCAAAAAGATGGGCATGCCGTGGTGGCAGCGGCCCTAGAAGATATGCCGATAAAACAATAAAACAAAGGTGGACATACTATGATGGTAGTAGCCCTAAGAAGATGGGCAATTCGTAGAAGTAGTAGCCTTAAAACGATGGGCATGCCATGGTGGTAGCGGCCCTAGGAAGATGGGCATGTCGTAGCGGCAGCGGCCCAAAAGAGGGTATGTCGGTAAGGCAGTGACCCGAAGATAGGCATGCCGTAGCGGCAAGGGCCCGAAAAGAGGGTATACCGGCAAAGCAATGACCCAGAAAATGCAATTCAAATAGACAATATTTACCATGATCATGCAAACATATAGATACAAGGCAAGATGCAATAATATATTCATGCATATGCGCTACAACATACAAAAAAGCAAACATACATGCAAGACAATATGGTGGTGCAGGAAATTGGTCGACTGGGCCGAGCAATCCAACCAAGCTAAAGTGTTGTATCCACCGAATCAGGGGAGCCAATTGAAATGAAATGAAGTAATCACCGAGCCAGGGCGGCTGGACAAAGTGAAGTAACATGCTCCTCGGGCCAGGGTGGCAGGACGAGGTGAAGTGTAATGCTCGTTGGGTCGTGACGGCAGGACGAGGTGGAGTGTAGTGCTCGTCGGACCGGGGCAGCTAGACAGAGTGAAGTAACATGCTCGTCGGGCCAGGGTGGCAGGACGAGGTGAAGTGTAATGCTCGTCGGGCCGTGACGGTAGCACAAGGTGAAGTGTAGTGCTCATCAAACCGGAGCGGCTAGACAGAGCGAAGTGAAATGCTCGTCGGGCTAGCGTGACCAAACGAAGCAAAGTGAGGTGCTCGTCAGGTCGGGGCGACATGACGAGGTGAAGTGTAATGCTCGTCGGGCCAGTGCGGCCGATCAGAGCAAAGTGAGGTGAGGTGACATGCTAAATGCAACATGCAAACATAAACATGTGATAAGGAGCCATTCTCGTGCTAACTGCCTTACCGGGGAACCTAGGGTCAATATATAAAAAGATGGTAATTGCTGTCTTTGCTTTGGTGAGGCAAGTAGGGGAACTTTTCCCAAGATCTCCAAAGGGGAAAGTTCTCCATTTCATCATGAAACGGGCTAGTGACAACAATCTTCCTGATTTCACGACACCTCCGAGCTTTGTAAGATGAGCTAATGACTCGCATTTTCTCATTTTGCAAAGATCTATCTTTTGATCTTTCTAAAAGATCGAGACTACCAAAACAAAGGGGAGCGAAGGGAACTCCAACCTCTAGTATTTTTGTGTTACGACTAACAATAAAATATGATTCACTCGGCTATCATAGGAAAAATAGTTGCGCGAGGGGATCCTATCCTATAAGTCATCTCTGGGAAAACAATTGATCCATCACATAGGCGTGCCACCACGCCGGCTTACGCCGGCGCACACTCCCCGTGTGGGCGATCGAATCCACACGCCTATCACACCTACAACATAAAGCTGATTAGGAAATAAAATGCGAATGGGAAGAAAGGTTATACCTTCGCATAGTTTGCACGACGACTAAATAAGCACGGCGGAAACTTGCAGGTAAAATGAGAGTCTTTCGCACCCTCTCGAAAGATGCTGAAGTTCGTTGTCGTTTCGGTCTGGCGAAAGATACGACACCGGCAAGGCAGAAGCCGGTGAGATGAAGGGAGATCGTTGAGGGTGGCAGGATTTGGAAGTGAGAGGGCCGAGCGGTCCTCTCTGTCGCGAATAGGGAGGGGCAAAACAGGGAGTTCGCGAGAGAGGAAAAGGATTGGGAGGGGAAGAGCAAGATTCGCGAATCGGCCCTGAGAGTGTCGCGAATGGGAGCTTTTGGAGAGGAAAAGAGGCGCGATCTTTAGTGAAGAGACGTTGCTTCTCTGCCATTTTTTTTTTTGCCGTTTCTCCCTTTTTTTTTATGAGAGAAAGAGAATAGAGGAGAGAGGGAATAGAGGAGAGAGAGAGGATAAGAGAGAGAGGATAAGAGAGGGAAATGAAAATTTCATTTCCCTCTTTTAGAGAGTTTCGGCTGTCAATATATATAT
>JXCR01058858.1:127211-164493 GCA_002079205.1 Phalaenopsis hybrid cultivar
GGAAAATACCACAGTATCCAAGAATGGTTGGTCAAAAAGTAACTTTTCAACCACAAGGGTATGTAGCTCTCAAGTTGACCCAGAAAACATCCCTCAAAGGGGAAAGCATCACACTCATTTGAAGTGAGTGGGAAACTCTAATTCGGACCCATACGGGGTGCTCAACCGAATAAGTGTGTCAAGGAAAGAGGCACGACTTTCCCGCACAGAAGAGGTATCAATCGAACTTGACCTCGGTCAGTTGAGACACGTAAGAAGGGTTGGGTAAAATAGAGCGTACCAACCAACTGGTGTTTAGCCATAAGACACAAACTAAAACATATCCCATAAGAGGGAATACATCGCACTCATCTAAAGTGAGCAAAGCGAGCATATCCATAGAAAGGTGCTCAGTTCGGACCCTATGTTGAATGGGTAACCGAATAAGAATGCTAGGAAAGGGCATGACTTTCCTGCAATAAGGCAAATATCAATCAAAATTGACTTCCGTCAATTGGAGATATTGCAAAAGGTTAGCTAGGCATCATTTTCTAACCATGGAATGCTTAGTTATAAAGCTAAGCTTTGATCTTCTAAAAGGAGGGTGTCTTCCAATCTCATTTATGACGAGTGGAACAGACGTATCTACCACGCTCATTTATGATGGGTGGGACACGATCATTTGAGCATGCTCGAAGTGAGGGACCGAAAAGAGAGGATAAGAGAAGTACTTGGCTTCTCTTACACTGATTACTCGTTGCGCTAGGTATAAGCCGCCCGTAGGACTTCCACTTTTCCTGTTTAACAAATCAGAAATCAATTTTAAGAGATGCTCAAGACCTCTCTTACGTGCAATGAAGCACAAGAAAAGGTGGGTGTACGATATGTCGTACAACATGTCCACAAAGAAGGCTAGTCGACTTCCAAAGGAAGGACTACCGGGACCCTAGGGTCAATGCATGAAGAGTAAAAAGTGGTGGGCAGAATCTTAGCCCGAAAAGCAAGTCAACTTCTAAAGGAAGGACTGTGGGACCCATAGGGTTGACACATAAAGTGTAGAAGAAGGTGGGTGCACTCTATGTTGTACAACATGCCCACGGAGCTACTGAGAGTCTTTCATGTCATTCATTTTTTTATTGGAATATATATTTTTTATCTCCTGCATAAGCCGTTATCAAGAATTATCTGATGTAACATACCAAATCGAACTGGTATAAGAAGCTCTCATGCAGGCATCTTAGATTCATGACCAACTATACCATGCAAAACATGATGTTTGCAAAATTCAGGTCCAGGTGGGATTTTCCTTAAGTACTCTTCCCTAGCCCATTTTCTTTAATTTTTTTCACCCTTAGCCTAAGTAGGTCTCGTCATTCTTATCCAGGTGTCAAGGAAATATTTTCATTTTGGAGATGTCTTTAAATCGATTACTGATTTATCAGTCATCCCAATGTTACTTAACAATTCTCTGAACCTCAATATTCTAAGGATCTTATCAGGAGAATTTTGAAATCAAAAAGTTCTTTATATTGAAACTTTTGGTTTCCCGCTCACCTCAAGCTTCTTCTCAGGAGTATTGGCCAAATTTCACTTTTTAAGGCCTTTTTGCACTTTTTTTTTTATTTTTCCTGAGAATTACTATATCTATTAAAGCTTCTTTTGTAATAAAGTAGTTTGTTTTGACTGAAAATTCTGTCGAATAATATTCTTAAAATTTCATGATTCATTACTTGTTAAGCTTCCATCGGTCTAGCTGAATGGAAAAGTAAGAGATCTAAATATTCTCTGAAACTACTAACATCTCAATGACACCTATCTAGTCATTCTGAGGTGCTCACATGACTTAGGTGAAAGTTCATTAGAAGAAGGGATTCAATCATCGTAACTTAATTTGAATCCACCAAACCATGAGAATTTGCAAATCCTAAGAAGGTGCACACATGGTATGGTCCAAGTTTATCCTCAGGATCTATCCTAGATTCAACCTCAAGAATCATCAAAGGACAACCCAAGACAAGATCAACTAAGAGGCGTGATTCCTTTTTGGAACCATCTCAATGACCTCCAAAAATTGGAGTCAAAGCATCAAGTGATGTAGGGGTATGTCGGTCAGATAAGTAGAGAGGTCTTACCGGCAATGTCGGATATCGAGGTACCCCGACAAGTCATGGACTGATTGTAGAGATAGAATGCTCTGATCAGTTCAACATGACTATCAATAAGGTAATAAAAATCAACCAAGTCAAACAAAATATCCACGAAGTTGGATATAGGAGATGGATCAATCAAGCAATGATGCTTTCTCATCAAGAACATACTAGAAAGTCAAGGTTCTTAAGAAAAAGGTGAGGTACCATATCCTAGTCTGGTTCAGGGCAGTTGAATAGATTAAATGCTATACAAATAGAGTTGTCTTAGCAACAAAATGCTCTTAACAAGAGCCTAGCCAAAAGGCAAACCGACACAAATTGAATGAGGCACTCTCAAACAGCTTGGGGGATATGTATCCTAGCTAAAGCACGGATCGATCAAGACTAAAAGAGTGTTCTAGTCAATACAACATGTCATCAACAAGAGATTTTGGGGTGCCCCCTAATTGGAGTACATAACATCTATACTAGCCTTGCATAATAGGTGAAAAGAGGTAGGATAAAGCACTATTCAAAGAAAATGCAAGTAAACCCCTCAACATCAAATGTAGAAAGTCATTCTACATGCAGTGTCGGAATATAAAGAGGCGTGGTGGCAAGAATATGCCTAAACCACTAAGTGTTCGCCGAAGTAGAGCGATCAACCTCTGTCCTTAAACAAAGTGAGAATCAACGGTGGTGGTGTGCCTCGGATCTCCCTTTATCAACATAGGACAAATTCATCTAGCTCGATGAAGAGGAAGCCACAACATTTTCCTTATAGCTCATGGAAAATGTAGGCACATCAATTGTGGGCAAAAGTCACTCCAACATGATCATAGTAATACCTGACACAACATCTGGTACAGTGGCACTAAGTACCACACCAAGGGTCCCATGCAGCACCTCGGCGGTTCTCATGGACTGCACAACAGATAGCAAATATATCGGCCTCGTAACGAACTGACAGGAAAACCTCTGTCTCCTACTACGAAGGCTATAGGACAAGATGAATAAAAAGTTTGTTTGAACATCTGGAAGATCCGGGTAAGGAATTTCTCTCAAAGAAAAGGACCCAGTCTTCGTAGAGGCGAAATTGTTTCAATAATCTTCTTGGCAAGAAGATCTGTAATGGAGTTATCAATATGGACCGAAGATTTAGAGCAATCTAGATCCTAAGGAGGGAGAGTTTTCACAACTATCATGGTTGGGGTATAATCCACACAACCAGACAAGACAACAGAGTGATTCTCGGCCAAGAGAGTGTAAAATTTCCCATCAAGTGGAACCATAACAGGTGAATAGACATGTGGCTAAGTCAATTACAGTAATTGTAACAGTATGTTCCTATCCCTCTAGACGCCCTCACGCAATGTTGGGACAGACGAGAACCTTAGAGAAACCCAGAACAACGGGGTTGGGATGGTGATCAAACCAGTGAAAACATTTCCCCTTAGATAGGATGTTGCTCCTACGATTTTCTCAGTCAGAGAACTCGTGGTAGCAATAACAACACGGACTGCAATGTAAGAATAACCTGCATCCTGGGGCAGAAACAATCCTCACATGATTCTGGCTAGAACATAGTCCACGTTGCCAAACATAGAAGAAAAATGATTCTCAGCTAACAGGATTTGAGCATCATCCTGTGTTGGAACCAAAACATGTCATGGCGGAGACCCGATCTGCACCACCAAAGGACAAAAATGGTGATTCTCAACCAACGGAATACAGCATGATCCTGAGCCGGAACCAAAGAGAGTCATGGCGGGGACATACCGCACCGCCAAAGGACAATGTCGTAAACAAGTAACTCTAGCTCTCTTAGTGCAACATCCGAGGGATGGAAATCCTCAAAACACGGAAGGACTACAAAAGAGGCCAAGAAATGAGAAAGAGTGTTGTAGTGCATCGTCATATGGTATCAGCCTCTTCCTTGAGGAAAAATTAGCACCGATATGAGCTGGTACAACGAAAGGGGTGCTACATGCAGAACTCCTCATTTCCAAAGAAAGACATGAAGCAAATGTTCAACAAGGGTGTGGTCCGCACAACTGGGGACAGTAGCAAAACAACTCACAATTTGGGGGCCAAAGACACTTAAAATGGAATCGGAATAGGCATAGAAAACTGAAGCAAAACATGTTGCTCAATTCACTACAACCCATTCCTAGTCTTCCTGACGTTCTTTCCTAATCGAGGGACAGGTGGAACCTCAGGGAAACTAGAACAGAAAGAGAGAACCGGGACTGAAGTCACACCGACGACAGTAGTGACAAACATACAGCTAGTAAAATACTCACCTATTTACAGCAGGGAGATCAGTGAAAACACAGAGGTACGAGTCTGGAAAAGACCGTCAGGTGCTACGGCACGTCACTATCGAGCACCACCCCATTTTTTGCAAAAGAAGCGGGCGTAACATGAGCCATTGCAGCAAAGACAGCTCGATATGCACGACTCCCCTTTTAAGGGGGAGGGCACAAAGAAAATGCCTCAGAGGGCGTAGAAACGACTCAATATGCACGCTCCCCTTTTAAGGAGAGGGCGTAGAGTAAATTTCTGAAAGGGAGTAGAAACGACTCAATATGCACGTCTCCCCTTTTAAGGGGGATGGCATAGAGCGAACGCCTCAGAGGGCGTAAGATCACGTAAGGTAATCCCACATGGGTGCTTGAAGGAACTGAAGGCTATGACACCCTCAGGAGCACAGAAAGCGATATGGGAGAAAGGAAAGGGTTCCCCCAGCGATAGCGATCATATACATCTTCCTGCTCTTCCGCGTAGCGGGGCAAAAAGGGACAATGATCAGGAACAGTAAAATGTTATGAAATCAAACAAAAAAATATAACGGCATCGATGCATGCGATAATACAGCAACCAAACCGTCGAGGGTGAGAAAGGGACAGAATGCATTGAGTTGCTACCCCTAGCAACTGACACATGGACTGAAAATAAATGTCTCACAAAAGGCTCAACTATGACTCGAAGGAAGAGAACCAGGTCACGATAATATGAGCGAAACTCCTAGTACGGAGAGAGGATATAACCCCAAAAGATGAAACTCCAAGTATGGAGAGAGAGACTCATCCCCAGCGGAGTCGCCAGAATTTATTTTCGTTCATTTTTCTCTTTTTTATTTTTAAAAGGGAGTCGCCAGCTTGTCGATCGTCGTATGCTTCCCCCATTCGAATAAATCTCCCTCTCAAACCTTATAAATGATTCAAAGAGGAGAGGAATCAAATAAGAAGGGACATATGACAAAATGACAAACAAGAGAAAAAGTAAAACGTGGAGAGTCTACGTACGATAAACCTCACAAGGATAGGTTAAGAATATCCGCCCAAACAAGATCGAGCAGAGGCAACTTAAACCAATATCCACGAAAGAAGTATCTGCATAAACTACCCATAACCAGAGAGTCAGGTGTATGTACTTGTTCTGGGGTCTAGAGCACTCCCAGAGGAACGTGTTCCTACTGGTTAATTACATCTTGGGGGATACCCAAGAATACTCTCGATAAAAGGAGCTTTCGCTTCAGTATTATCATAGACCTGGGGTATAGGAAATCAAATGAAGGTTATTCCGTGTGGGAACAGTCCAGATCTAGGGTATAGGCAATCAAAGGAAGATTATTTCGTGTGGGAACAGTCCCAATACTTCAAAATTCACACTAAGCCATCGGGCAGAGAGTGAGTCTCTCACATCTCAAATGGGTAGTGGCTAATCAGCACATGGGGCCCGCAAAATAACCTAAATCATCTTAACGGGGATCTCCCAATACGTCAAAGAACATCCAGGCCAAAGGGCAGAGGACAAATCGTCGTATTCCAAATGGGCGGCAGCACATCGGCATCGGGTCGTCAAGGTGATATCAACGAGGTCAAAAAGCGACAGGGCTCAAAGGGGCTCAACAAAAAGAAAGGTAGAGTGATCCTAAAAGGTAGGGGTAACTGGGTTGGGGTACCACGGACCCGTCATACACAGCTACTAGGACCCTAAGTCTACCTTGTCGTGAAGGTAGTCAACCCAACACAACCTGAGATCCCCGGTCAGCAATCCGTGAATTGCATCATCCACGAGAACCTCGGTAGCCCTAAGGTCAAGGTCGACCCAACACGTCCTGAAAACCCCGGTCAGCAATCTGTGAATTGCATCATCCACGGGAACCTCGGTAGCCCTAAGGTCAAAGGAAGAAAACTCTATCCTATGACTACAAGTTGGAGCTCCAAGAGGTGGGACATATACCTGTCTAAATGGAAAGGAAACCTCTGAAAAGAAGAAAAATGGAGGTTCAGCTACAAAGCTGGAAACACTCCAAACAAAAGGACTTACACCCTGTCTAGGTCGGGGAGCCTTCTAACGCCCTAGGCGCACTAGACAACCACCTATATGAAGGTATGTTGGGCCAGTCAGGTTAGAAAAGTACGGGGACTCCTCCTCGGGACATGGTCTAGAACAGTCCTAAGTATTGTGGAGGCCCTATTAATATATGCAGGAAAGTAAAAGTTGTAATTTTTAGATTCTGAATATTTTAATCCTAAATTTTAATTATCTTGAAGATTTTATTTTGGATTCTATAGGAAATTACAATTTTAGGGTCCTTAATGAGCCTATGTTGTATCATGAATTCCCAGATAAAACACAGAAAGAAAACAAGGAAAAACACATGCAAGTGAAGACATGCAACATGATGTAATGAATAAAGCAAAGCAAGTCAAACCAAAATAATAAACAGGCCGGTGCCGCTGGGTCGGCAACACATATCCCAGAAAAAAGGGCGGTCGGACTCCGCATATACATTCCCGATCCTAATTCTATACATCAATATAAAATGTAGAATTAAGATACGAGCCACGAGCATTTTCTCCTGGTCCCCTCCACGTGGTTCCCTTGCTAAACATCTCAGAACCCATGCCCATATCTTATTTCTGTTACAGGACACTCCTAGACTCTAAAAAAATAAATACATCAAGAAAATAAAAAAAGCTCAATCCTGCATGAAAACAAATGTCAGCAGGAAAACTCACATGCACATAACTTATCATGAGCCATGCCTTAAAAGTGGGCGGAACTAATAGCACCTGCAAGTGAAAGGGTCAGAAATCATTATTTGCTCCCCCCATAGCGGTACCTGTGTGTGTGTGCATGAAAATAGGCAATGCTCCCTGCAGAAGAACGCCCTAACATACTACCACACATATGTAACATGCAATCACATCGCAAGCATAATGCAAAATAAAGATACGTGGCTAGGGCAACCAATCCAACAGAGAACAATAGTCAGGCATCAAAAAGACTATCTAGCACCCTAAATCCTAGCCTAGCACACCATAAAAAAGTGCATTGACCTAATATATAAGTGAGGGGTAAATCTGAGTATAGTATGACTTTGACGGGGTCTTCATACTGGCCCCATCCTAAAGATTTGAAGGATCTAAAGTGTGTCACGAAGAGCGGTGACACAAGTTAGATCTATTGGATCTTTAGCACAGTCATACTCGTGTCAATCCCGATGACTTAACTCGCATTGCTCATTGGGATTGACCCAGCGAGGAATGCTCGTTAAGGCATCGCGACCAACACGGGAGTCACTCTCTTAACAGGTCTGGCTTGCTATCCATGCAAACATGCAAATGCAAATGCTAATGCAGGGCAAATCAAAACATATAAATAGTGATAAAGAGTATGTCATGAAGGCTTTGATTCGTAGGAATGGGCATACCGTAGCGGTAGTAGCCCCAAAAAGATGGGCATGTCATGGTGGCAGCGGCCCTAGAAGATATGCCGATAAAACAATAAAACGAAGGTGGACATACTATGATGGTAGTAGCCCTAAGAAGATGGGCATGCCGTAGCAGTAGTAGCCTCAAAAAGATGGGCATGCCGTGGTGGCAGCGGCCCTAGGAAGATGGGCAAGTCGTAGCGGCAGCGGCCCAAAAAGAGGGTATGCCGGTAAGGCGGTGACCCGAAGATAGGCATGCCGTAGCGGTAGGGGCCCGAAAGGCGAAGCAATGACCCAGAAAATGCAATTCAAATAGACAATATTTACCATGATCATGCAAACATATAGATGCAAGGCAAGATGCAATAATATATTCATGCATATGCGCTACAACATACAAAAATGCAAACATACATGCAAGACAATATGGTGGTGCAAGAAATTGGTCGACTGGGTCGAGCAATCCAACCAAGCTAAAGTGTTGTATCCACCGAATCAGGGGAGCCAATTAAAATGAAATTAAGTGCTCACCGGGCCAGGGCGACCGGACAAAGTGAAGTAACATGCTTGTCGGGTCAGGGTGGCAGGACGAGGTGAAATGTAATGCTCGTCGGGCCGTGACAGCAGGACGAGGTGGACTGTAGTGCTCGCCGGACCAGGGCGGCTAGACAGAGCAAAGTAACATGCTCGTCGGGCCAGGGTGGTAGGACGAGGTGAAGTGTAATGGTCGTCGGGCCGTGACGACAGCATGAGGTGAAGTGTAGTGCTCGTCGGACCGGGGCGGCTAGAGAGAGCGAAGTGAAATGCTCGTCGGGCTGGACTGACCGAACGAAGCAAAGTGAGGTGCTCGTCGGGTTGGGGCGACTTGACGAGGTGAAGTGTAATGCTCGTGGGGGCCAGTGCGGGCGATCGAAGCAAAGTGAGGTGAGGTGACATGCTAAATGCAACATGCAAACATAAACATGTGATAGGGAGCCATTCTCGTGCTAACGACCTTACCGGGGAACCTAGGGTCAATATATAAAAAGATGGTAATTGCTGCCTTTGCTTTGGTGAGGCAAGTAGGGGAACTTTTCCCTGGATCTCCAAAGGGGAAAGTTCTCCATTTCATCATGAAACGGGCTAGTGACAACACTCTTCCCGATTTCACGACGCCTCCGAGCTTTGCAAGATGAGCTAATGACTCGCATTTTCTCATTTTGCAAAGATCTATCTTTCCATCTTTCTAAAAGATCGAGACTACCAAAACAAAGGGGAGCGAAGGGAACTCCAACCTCTAGGATTTTTGTGCAACGAATAACAGTAAAATATGATTCACTCGCCTATCGTAGGAAAATTAGTTGCGTGAGGGGATCCTATCCTATAAGTCATCTTTAGGAAAACAATCGATCCATCACAAAGGCGTGCCGCCGCGCCGGCTTACGCCAGCGCATACTCCTCGTGTTGGCGATCGAACCCACACGCCTATTACACCTATAACCTAAAGCCGACTAGGAAAAAAAATGCGAATGGGAAGAAAGGTTATACCTTCGCGTAGTTTGCACGACGCCTAAATAAGCACGGTGGAAACTTGCAGGTAAAATGAGAGTCTTTCGCACCCTCTCAAAAAATGTTTAAGTTCGTTGTCGTTTCAGTCCGGTGAAAGATACGACACCGGCAAGGCAAAGGTCGGTGAGATGAATGGAGATCGTCGAGGTTGGCGGGATTTGTAAGTGAGAGGGCCGAGCGGTCCTCTCTGTCGCGAATAGGGAGGGGCAAAACAAGGAGTTCGCGAGAGAGGAAAAGGATCGGGAGGGGAAGAGCAAGATTCGCGAATCGGCCCTGAGAGTGTCACGAAGGGGAGCTTTTGGAGAGGGAAAGAGGCGCGATTTTTGGGGAAGAGGCGTTGCTTCTCTGCCATTTTTTTTTTGTTGTTTTTTCCTTTTTTTGTGGGAGAAAGAGAATAGAGGAGAGAGGGAATAGAGGAGAGAGAGAGGATAAGAGAGGGAAATGAAAATTTCATTTCCCTCTTTTAGAGAGTTTCGGCTATCAATATATATATATATATATAAANCTGGCGATGTCGCAAATGGGAGCTTTTGGAGAGGGAAAGAGGCGCGATCCTTGGGGAAGACACGTTGCTTCTCTGCCATTTTTTTTATCATTTTTTTTTTAGAGAGACAATAGAGGAAAGAGGGAGGATAAGAGAGGGAAATGAAAATTTTCATTTCCCTCTTTTAGAGAGTTACGACTGCCTATATAAATATATATATATATAATATTATTATAATATAATATTAACTCTTATTATTCAATTAACCTCTCTCCGTGCATTTTTGTTGTACACATCATCGCGATAAAAATCAATGTCTCTTAAGTAAAATTGATGTTTTGGACGCATCGGTGTGGTCCGTTTAGTCGTCCGGGGTCGTTCGGACTACTTTTCGACTATCGTGTCAACAAAATGATAATATGCATATTTTAAGCCCGTACGCGAAATCATGGTGCAACGAGTGTCTTTTCCAAGTGAAATCAAAATTCCCAACTCACTCGTGTTGTCCATTTCGTCGTTTGGGGCCATATGAACAAGCTTGCAGGTGCTCAGGTCAATTTGAGCCAAATTTGTGCATGGCGCGATAACTAATGTTTGTCGATCACAGGTGGACATCCTACACCTATGATATCCAAAAATTGATGCCAACATAAGCAACTAATTAACATAACTAAAATACTTGCAAGAAGAAGGCAACATAAGTAAAATACCTTTTTCTCTTTATCATGAATCAGTGATAAACATAAAAATTCAATTGTGGAACTATGATAAATGTGTTATGCCAAGTAGGGGCTTGGTTAATCTATAGTATGAATAGTCTTGAAGTCCGGCTAAGCGGGGAAGATCCTAGAACTCACTCTAGAGTTCCCTCTTCTCCCTCCACTTGGGGTCTAACATTTTGTATCAAAACCTAAAACTTTAAATCAAGTTGGGGGCTTTAGCTTGTCACTCTAAAGTCCTCTAAATCTACACCCTTAAAAATGTATTTCCCCATTTATTTGCACTCAACCCCATGAACTACATTCTCATTCGTGAAAACAATATGTGATTCCAACCATTTATTGACTGAGACAATACCATCTCAGATTTTACATGTTCTCACAACATGTTTTAACATCTTAATTAGCCAAATCAATAAGTAAATAAAGTGTAAGGTCTTGAATCATCACAACTTCTTCCAACATTGAAGTTTAATACTTCACACAACTTCCTTTAAATATTTAATCACTTATCATTTTAAGGAATAAGATAAAGAAAACTACTCAGAATCCATGGAGAAAACATAACCACACATGATTTTAAAAGTTGAAATCATGCACACAAACAAGTAATTTAAATTAAAAACCAAGTGTAGTCACAAAGATAAGCACTAATCTTAAATTCTCTCCACCAAATGCCTTGAAGTTCTTTTAAATTCTCTTCCTTCTCTCACAAAACAAACAAACACTCAAAATAAAATAAAATAAAGTAAAGGTGGTCGGCAGCAGCGGTTGTAAAGGTCGGTTGTTGGCCTCTTCTTTTGGAAAATATAACATTTTTCTTATTGAAATTCAAGGGGTATCTTGGTGTCTCTTCAAAAAGGGGTCTCCATTCAATGAATCTTCTGAAAGTTGTCTCCTCAAAAGTCAATTGAATGAATTTTCATGTCCATGGGCTATTTCCCACATTTTTATCAAGGGTTGGTTCAAACACCTCTTCAAAATTCCACTCCAATTAATATCTCTTCCAGTGACTAACTTTGGCGCTTAAGCGCGAAGTATGTGGCACTTAGGCGCGGATGCTCTGGCGCATATGCCACAATCCTGGGCGCTTAGGCACCCCAGTTCATTTTGACCCTTTCTTCATTTTTGCTCCAAATTTGACCATTTTTTGCTTCTTTTAGCATTTTCCATTTATTTGATTGTACCTACAAGAAAAAAATGTAAATATCTTTCATTAAAGCGTAATATCTCAAAAATAGGTATAAAAATGTGTACAAAAACACTATAAATTTTAGGTGTATCAACACACAACATGTGTTGTGGAATCCCAGGTTACATTGTGGAACAATGAAGCGACTGCTGAAGCAGTATGTCTCAATTGTATCGTGTAACGACACAGCCCACAATAATAGCTTACAATCACTATGCTTAAAATATTATAACATTCCTTAAAATCCTAAAGCTCTCTCCTTGTAGCTCACAATCACATCTTACATGACCAACTATGGACTATGTGGTTCATAGCTTATGCAACACTCAACTTTTGTCTTTACAGCCTTTGGACATTATTATAGCTTATGCACCTCCTAACTCTAGCCTATATGGCCTATAGATTTTATCACAGTTTCTGCAACTCCTAACTCCGAACTCTATGGCCTACAAATATTATCATAGCTCCTGCAACTCCCAACTCTGACTTATGCGGTCTATAAAAGTACTCTCGGGTAATGTAGCTCTCAACTTAGGACTCTACGGCCTATAAACATTATCTCACCTCATGCAGCTCCCACTTTTGGCCTCTACAGCCTATAAACATTATCACAAATCTTCATCTCCTGATTCTGACCTCTACAACTGATACACCAAAAAATATATGCATTTTTAGACTCATAGTTTATACACATTTTTGGTGATATTGCACTTTAATGGAAGGTATTTTTATGTTTTCTTGTAGGTTGTTGATTTTTAAGACTTAAATCAAAAAGGATGGAATTTGGAGTAAAAATGGTGTTTTTGGAGAAATATTCAGCGTTGACGGCGCCAAGAGCAGCACCGATGGCGCAGACTTATAGAATAGATGGTGGATTTTACTTAGCACCGACGACATCAGAAGCAGCGCCGACAGCTCCATTTGACAAAGAGCAGTGTATTAATTATGGACCACTGACGCCGACGGCGCCAATGTCGGTTCAGACCATATTTCTAGAAGATTTGATAAATTTTGATGCTTTTTGAAGAGCTTTTGGATGCACCTATTGAAGAATCGACTCTAGGCTCTATTTAAGGCCGAAATTGATCAGAAAAGAGGCTCCTCCTCATTCCTCCTTGTTCGTAATCGCTACACCTCGCCTCCATACACTTTTTCCATCTTCATTCCACCACTATTCAGAAGTTTATTAGTTATTTTTCTTTAAGACTTTAAAATTTTTGTGGTGAGATTAAGTGTGAATTCTTCTCTGAGAGTGTTGGAGAAGAAGAAAAGTGAGAGATTTCATCTTCCTACATTTCCTATGAGAGGCTACAAGGGATTTGCTTTGAGAAAGAGTTTCAGATAAGTGTTGTTTGTTTAATAGTGTTGTATGTACTTTTTTTAATATATGAAATTTGTGTTTCATTGTATCTTTCTCATGAAGTCTGAGTAGTTTTCGTTATCTTTCTCCCTACTCTGAGATATGGTGAAATGAAGAGATAATATGGATATGCCGATATTAAAATATAAAATAAATTGTGATAATTTTTCAACTCCAAACTTAATTTACTTTTTGATGTGGTCAATTGAATTGTTAAAATGTATTGTGAAACATATGATCCGGAAAATAGAGTATGAGTTCTAAAACAAAGTGAGGATCACATTTGATTTAATGAAGGAGAATTTCATTCATGGAATTAAGTGCAAATAAATTGGAAAAATATACATTGTTGGGTTTAAAATTGGAGATTTTAGAGTAACAGACTAAAATCCCCAATCCGGTCTTAGTGTTTAAAAACTAAAGCAAGAGTTAACCTTCGGGTGAAGGGAAGTGGGAGCCAGTATCCTCCTAGCCTAGCCACGGATTTAGGGACTAAACCTGAGATTAGCCAATGATTTTCTATAACA
The DNA here is from genome assembly GCA_002079205.1 of Phalaenopsis hybrid cultivar. Lineage (NCBI taxonomy): Eukaryota > Viridiplantae > Streptophyta > Magnoliopsida > Asparagales > Orchidaceae > Phalaenopsis > Phalaenopsis hybrid cultivar. The sequence continues at coordinate 140,875 of JXCR01058858.1, forward strand.
CTAAATCAGGGTAGAGAATTAAAATTGCTTCTATTTGGCATAATACATATTTAAACCATTTATTTCATCTCGAGGGTAGAGAATTAAAACTGCTCCTATTTGGCACAATAAATATTAAAACCATTTATCTCATCTCATTTTACCAAAATCTCATATAATTAAAATTGCTCTTATTGGCACAATACATATTGAAACCGTTTATCTCATCTCATTTTACCAAAATCTCATTGTAGTGGGAAAGATGTTTTTTCACATAAGAAATTCTCATCACATAAACATGGTTTAATAGTTTAGTAGTTACTGTTTAAACCTTGAATATAAGTATTGTTAGAAGTTAAATAATTTAGTTTTGTTAGCATCTTACACATTCAAAATTAATGATAGTAATTTTGTTTGATTTATGTGAAATTCCTATTAAATTTATCATTTCAAATTTAAATCTTCCCCGTGGGATCGAAATTCAGGGCTTAAATATAAAGTTTTTTATTACTTGATAACGATACGTATACTTGCGTAGAATCCAAACATTAATTGCTTAAATTTATTATTTACAAAAGATTGCATCAAGCTTTCGACATCGTTGCATAGCGGAGTCAACTTTATATATTTTACACAACTACATTTCATATCGGGATCAAGTTTTATGCGCTCTTGCTCGGAAAAGTAACAGTAATTAAATAGATTTGGTAAATTAGGAAATTTAGACATAAGAATATACAAAATATCAAAAAAAATTATAAAATAAAAAATTTAGAAGTATATATAAATATATATATATATANTATTTTTAAGAATTTTTTCTTTGTTTATTTTATTTGTTCATGCGAAATATTGGATCTAAAGGTTTAGTACCTTACATTTCAAAACTAGAACGTACTATTAAAAAAATTCGAAAACAACAAAAAGAAATTAAAAATTTAAACAAAATGACGAATAACTTAGATAATCAAATAATGAAAATCGACAAAGACTTCTAAAAGATTATGCTAATCGGACAACAGACTAACTTCACTTAAATATTTAAAATCCTGATGTTGCTAATTTATTTGAGCTTAAACCTACTATTATCCAAATGGTACAAAATAATCATTTGGAGGAACACTTACTGAAGATCCTAACTTACAACTTGCTAGTTTTCTTGAAATTTATGCAATTTTTAAATACGACGGAGTGTCTAATGATGTTGTTAAGCTTCGACTTTTTCCTTTTTCATTAAAGGATAAAGTCAAAGCTTGGTAAAATTCATTAATACCTTGATCTATTAGAAATTAGGGAGAACTATCACAAAAATTCTTTGTTAAATATTTTTCACTCTTGAAAACTACTAAGCTTAGAAATGATATTACATCTTTTTGTCAGTTTGAAGGGGAATTGATATATGAAGCCTGGGAAGAATTTAAGATCTTCTTACGAAGTGTCCACATCATGCTTTACCAGATTGATTAATAATTCAAATATTTTACAATGGATTAGTAGGATCAATCTTCTTAGAAAATGTCAACACCATGCTTTACCAGATTGGTTAATCATTCAAATATTTTACAATGGTTTAGTGGGATCACTTAGATCTATTATAGATGTTGATGCAGATGGATCGCTAATGTCAAAACCTTTTGATGAAGCATACTCTTTAACTGAAGAAATGACTACTAACAATTTTCAATGACCCTCTGAAAGAGTAAATCATAAGATAATAGCTAGTATTCATGAGTCTGATGCAATGTCTATTTTGGCATCTCAAATTGCTGCTATTTCGAAAAAGATTGATCAAATTAGAGTGAAATATTCTCAAATACCCCCAATATAAGAGGAAAATTCACTAGGGCATGTAATTGATACTCAATCATCTTATGAAAATTTAAATGTTATAAATAATACAATCCCTATTCTAATTATTATAACCCTGGATGAAAAATCACCCTAATTTTAGTTGGAATAATTATAACAATTCGATGAATCCCTCCGAAAATTTTAACAACTAAGGAAATTCTAGTTATCAACTTTATTATCCTCCTGGATTTAACTCTAACTCTAACTAACAAGTTAAGGAAAAGAAGTTGATAATGGAAGAAGTAATGTTAAACATGGGAAATCAAATACAGAATCAAGAAGCTGCTATTAGAAATATTGAAAATTAATTAGGACATATTGCTACTGCACTCAGTAACAGACCTTCTGGATTTTTTTCGAGTACTGTGGAAGTTAATCCAAAAGATCAAAATAAAGAACAAATTAAAGCTATTCAATTATGAAATGGAAAAGAAGTTGAAACAAGGATCCATAGAGAAACTAAAGTTGATGAAGAGAATGAAGAAATGGAAAGTGACCAAACTGAAAATGAACAAACACAAGGTCCTTTAGAAAAACCATTACATTTGTTTCCCCATAGACTGAAGCAGAAGAATAAAGATAAATAATTTATAAAATTTTTGGAAATCATTAAGAAGTTAATGATAAACATTCCTTCTGTTGAAGCTTTGGAACAAATGTTAAGTTATATGAAATTTATGAAGGATATACTGAACAAGAAAAGAAAGTTTACAGATCATGAGACTGTTGCACTCAGTGAAGAGTGTAGTGCTATTATTCAGAGAAAACTTCCTAAAAGCTTAAAATATCCTAGTAGTTTTATTATACCTTGTGCTATTGGTGAAAATTTTTTTAGAAAAGCTTCATATGATTTAAGAGCGAGTATCAATCGTTATGCCTTTATCAATTTTTAAACGTTTAGATATGGGAGAGATTTCCCCTACTACTGTAACTCTTCAGTTAGTTGATCGATCAATAACTTATCCAAAATGAGTTATAGAAGATGTATTAATAAAAGTGGATAAATTTATTTTTCTTATAAACTTTATAGTATTAGATATGGAGGAAGATAAAGAGATTCCTATTATTTTGGGGATCCCATTTCTTGCAACAGGGAGAGCAGTGATAGATGTGCAAAAAGGAGGATTAATAATGAGAGTTAATGATCAAGAAGTAACATTTAATATTGCAAAAGCTATGAAATATCATGCAATAGAAAAAGATAATAAATGTTTCAGGATGGAAATAACTGATTATCTGAGTAATAAGCAATTTAAGAATGAGTTTGAAGATAAATTAAAGCAAGGAGAGCTTTTTCAGAACAAGGATGAAATAATAGAAGAATATTTAGATTTTATTTAGGACAAATTTGAAACTTTAGACTTGTTGGAAAACAATAATAAAAATCTTATTTCTTCAACTATTAAACCACCTGAACTTGAATTGAAGATATTACCTGCCAATTTAAAATATATATTTTTAGGAGAGTCATCTACATTGTCTGTTATTGTATCTTCTGTGTTAACTAAAATTTAAGAACAAAAATTAATAGAGATGTTGAAAAGATATAAAAAGACTTTCGGATGGACTTTAACAGATATCAAAGGAATTACTCCTTCTATTTGTATGTACAGAATTCTATTATATGAACAATACAAACCTAAAGCCGATCCTCAGAGAAGATTAAACCCATTAATGAAAGAAGTTCTTAAAAAAGAAATTTTAAATTGGCTAGATGCTGGAATTGTATATCATATTTCAGGCAGTGCTTGGGTAAGTCCAATTCACTGTGTTCTGAAGAAAGTATGAGTGACCGTTGAAGAAAATGAGAAAAATGAATTGATTTCAATAAGACAAGTTACTGGTTGGCGAATTTGTATTGACTATAGAAAATTAAATATGACCACCAAAAAATATCACTTTCCTTTACCCTTTCGAGACCAAATGTTGGATAGATTGGCTGGAAACAAATATTATTGCTTTTTAGATGGATATACCGATTATCACCAAATTCTAATTACTGCAGAAGATCAAGAGAAAACAACATTTACAAGCCCACGTGGAACATTTGCTTTTCGTAGAATGTCTTTTGGACTATACAATGCACCTGCAATTTTCAAAGATGTATGATGTAATTTTTTAGCAATTTTATTGAACATGGAATGGAAGTGTTTCTAGATGATTTTTCTGTATTTGGAACTTTGTTTGAATTATGTTTAAATAATTTAGAAAAAGTTCTGGAAGTGTGTGAAAGAATCAATCTAGTACTAAATTGGAAAAAATATCAATTTTTGGTTGCAGGAGGTATTGTGCTTGGGCATAAATTTCCTTAAAATGGCATGGAAGTAGATCTTACAAAAATTCAAGTTATTGAAAAATTACCACCTCCTACTAATGTTAGAGGGGTAAGAAGTTTTCTAGGACATGTTGGTTTCTACAGGCACTACATCAAATTTTTTTCAAAAATAATTAAGCCGTTATGTCAACTCTTAGAAAAAGATACAAAATTTAATGTTAACGAGGAATGCATAAAAGCATTTGAATTATTGAAAAAAATAATTAATCATTGCACCTATAATAGTTTCACCTGATTGAAAAAATCATTTGAAATAATGTGTGATGCTAGTGATTATGTTATTGGAGCTATTTTAGGACAAACTTTTTAAAGTGATATATCATGCTAGTAAAACTCTAAATGATGCTCAAATTAATTATACTACTATTGAAAGAGAGTTATTAGCTATTTTTTATGCCTTTGATAAATTTATACCATACTTAACGGGAACTAAATGTATAGTGCATACAGATCATGCTGCTATTAAATACTTGATGCAAAAGAAGGATGTTAAACCAAGATTAATTAGATTGATACTTCTATTACAAGAGTTTGATTTTACCGTAGTTGATAGAAAGGGAAATGATAATCAAATAGCTCGTCATTTGTTAAATATTAACTAATTTTGCAAATGAAATTTTAAAAAATTTTCTAGATGAACAATTATAAAGTATTAATGAAATTCATGTACTGTGGTATGTTGATATGGTAAATTATATTGTAAGTGATATTCGACCACCTGATATTAAAAATCCATAACTAAATAAATTCATTTATGATTCAAAATTCTATTTTTGGGATGATTCATATTTATATAAAAAATATAAAGATCTAATTATTAGAAGATGTGTGTCTTATGAGGAAACTCAACATATAAATGAAATGTCTCTAAATTACACATTAGAAGTTGAAATTTTTTATGTATAGGGATTAGATTTTATGGGACCGTTTATGTCTTCATTTAGAAATTGATATATATTACTTGTTGTTGATTATATGTCAAAATGGATTGAAGTTATTGATGTACCTAGATGTGATGCTTGGAGTGTTTGTAAATTTTTAATTAAAAATATTTTTACAAGATATGGAAAGTTGAGAGAGTAATTATTACTGATGGAGGATCTCATTTTAAGAATAAGAGAATCAAAAAAATTAATTAAGAAATATAATATTATGCATAGATTATCTACTGTTTATCATCCTCAAACTAGCGGTCTAACAGAGATATTAAATCGTGAAATTAAACAAATTTTAGAAAAAGCTGTAAATCCATATAAATTGGATTGGTCTGCTAGATTAGATACTGCATTATAGGCATACAAAACTGCTTATAAGGCTCTTATAGGAATGTCCCCATATAGACTTATTTTGGAAAAACATGTCACTAACTAATAGAATTAGAGCATAAAGCATTTTGGGCTAATAAAAAATTTAAATTTAATCTAAAAAGTGCTGGTGAGAAAAGATTATTGCAACTCAATGAACTTGAGGAGATTAGAAATGAAGCATATGATAATGCAAAAATCTATAAATAGAAAATGAAAATATGGCATGATCGGAAGATTGTTAAGACGAAGTTTGAACCTGGACAAGAAGTTCTATTATATAATGCAAGATTGAGATTATTTCCAAGAAAACTGAAATCCAGATGGTTATAACCATTTAAAGTGATTAAAGTCTATCATTATGGAATTGTTGTTATTAAAGATCCTAACACTGGAAAGATATTTAAAGTTAATGGACATCAATTGAAACATTATTATGAAGGGCACATACCATAAATTAAAGAAGTTTTAATGTTAAGTCAACCCAACTAAACAAATGGTATATCAGGCTGACGACATTAAACCAAGCGCTTCGTGGGAGACAACCCATATATATATATATATATATATATTACTATTTTATTTGATAAATGTTTTGTATATTAGTAGATAATTATCCTACACAATTTTATATATTATAAATTAAGAAAAATATCGGTATTGAAGGAAAATTTGGATTCAAATTCACAAAAAAAAAATTGAAAAGACACGATTTTGGCCTCTAGCGCCAACGGTGCCCGCTAAACTGACCATGGCGTCGATAGTGCCATCGAGAGCAGTTTGCACAATTTAGGATGAATATGGTGGACTTTGACGGGATTTCACTCCATAATAACCATCGGGAGGTGTTTTTTAAGTCCTCAAAACTGCCTTAGATGACTATAAACTTCCTATTTTCGAAATACATGGCTTCCAATTCCAGAAATACTTCTAGGTACAAAGTTTTCAATAGAAGAAAGTTTATCAATTTTGACGCACAAAGATTATACGACAAATTTATTACGAAAAAGAGATTAATCAAGGAGAGAGGTTTTCTCAATCATGGATTGATTAATCCAAGTTCTCCAATTGATAAAATCATTGTACAAAAATGATGACAAGTTTTGTGCTACACTACCGCTGCAGCTGTTGTACTAGTGGTAAAGGAATTCTATGTCAACTTACATGAAATTACCCAAGGAGTTGTCTTCATACGAGGTAAGGTTGTACCTTTTTACTCCGGCGTGAATTAATTAGTTGTATATGATAGAAAATGTTCCAATCTATCATTAGACAAATTTTATCCCAACCAAAGATTTGATGCAAGATGTCTAAAATTTTCTGACGAATGAAAGTGATATTTGGGAAATGCGAGGTGAGAGATATGTTAGTTTCTATGCTTCATCACTTAATCCAATATCGAAGCAGTGGAATTTCTTCATTTCTGCAAAATTTTTCTCTACCATGAAGATTAGTAGAGTCACCAAAGAAAGTGTTATTTTAAATTATTGCATTCAAATGGAAAACCCCATTGATGGAGGATCTATCATTTTTAAATCTGTTATGGGTATTATTATGAATGGACGAATTTATGGACTTAGGCATCCTTCCATAATTTTCCTATTTTGCAGTCAATATCAAGTTTCATATGAAAGTTGGGAAAAAGTTTTATTACCTTGGGAGCCCATGATTCCTATTGATGATAATTATGTTAGGAATGGAAATGAAGCATTAGATACTATCTTGGATCATTCATCACATGCTTCAACTCCATTGATGCCACCAAAAGTTGGAATTTCACTTGCTTTGGAAAAGAAATTGAAGAAAATTGAAAGAGAACTTCAGAGTATAATGAATGTAATAGGAGATCTTAAGTACTTTTTCGATCACCTGGATTGGAGGATGAAGAAGAATTTTGATCATACTGGAACATTTGAAGCAGGATTAGTGCAGATGTTTAAAGATATAGGATGGATCAAAGAAAATTTGACTGACCAATTCCCGTACCGACCCTTCTATAATTTGTGCGTTCATTAACAGTCTATGGGAGATATTATAAGAGGAGAAAGAGCTAAAGATGAGGCAGAATAAGTGAAGAATTTGGGCTCTTTAATAGTTTAAAATATTTATGTATTTAATGTTTTTGTGTGGATTTGATTTAGTTCACTTTGCTTTAGAATTATGAACTTTGATTGTGTGTATAGTTTTGTGTCAGCGTTTAGTGTTGTGGCTTGATTTCGACGCTGATTTATAATTTAGTTCGTCATATGAGTGTAAAAGTATGATTAGAAAAATTTATTTATAAAAAGTGTATTTTCATATATAAAATTTAGTTTGTTGTTGTTTGTAAAAATGATTGTTTCTAAAAATGTTTGTTTGTGAATTATTATTAGATAAAAATTTGTGTTTAAAAATACTAAAAAGACTTTGGAGAAAAATGAAATGAAATTGAAAATTGAAAAAATTGAAAAATGAAATTTTTAGGCCTCAGTGTCGGCGGCGCCCTCGACTCGAGAACAGCCTAAACTCCTTAAAATTCGTGATTTGCACCGTAAAAGTCCATTTTTACCCTTTGACTCACCTTCAACCTCCGATTTTTTCACCTAGGGCTTGATTTTGCACAGATTTGAAGCCATTTTAAGGCAAAGGAGGTTTGGATTTCATCTTATCTAGGTAAGAGCTAAAATTTGAACTAAAATTTTTTTTATTTTCACCAAGTATTTTTCTCACATTGCTGAGATCCAAAAATTTTAGAAATTTTTTAGAGATTTTGAGAAAATCCTTTGGTGAAGAACTCTTACGTAGTAGATTTAAGTTTAAAGCATTTTACATTGTGATTTTCAGAATTTTGGAAATTTATTCAGATTTTTATCAAAATTTCTTAGATTTATCATGGCCCCAAGAACGAGCAAAGGAAAAAGAAAAGTAGATTATGATGAACAAAAATTTTTTAGCTTCAGAGATAGTATTCGATTCAATAGAAGTGATTCTGGTTCATGGTTTTAAAAATTCAGGAGAAATCAAGCGATTAATCAATGTTCGGTAGTGGGAAAATTTCTGTTATTTTACTGCCGATGTTGTTATTGGAGTAGTGATGGAGTTCTATGCCAATTTTACAGAGGCTTCTGATGATTTTGTTTTTGTCGTGAGAAAATAGTGGAGTTTTTCCAAGAAAAAATAATGAGTTTTATCAGTTGGAAGTTGTTTACAATTGCAAGTAAAAATCGTTTTATGCTACGAATGAGGCCTTGGATGAGATTATTTATTTTCTTACTGATGGAAGAGGAACCTAGAAAATGAAAAATGGTGTTAAGATAAACTTTCCTCTTTCTATGTTAAATGTAGTATCTAAGGCCTGACAGTACTTTATTTCTGGAAGAATGATACCGACAAATCATCACAGTGAGGTTACAAAGGATAGAGCCATCTTGAATTTTTGTATCCAACCGGTGATGAGGCTAAATATAGGCTCTATTATTTATATGAACACTAGATCTATTGCTTTGGGAGAGACCACTAGTGGTTTAGCACACCCTGCTCTAATCTTCACACTCAGTGAACAGACAGAAGTTGATTTTAGATCTGAGGATGAGAGGATTGAGCCTCTAAAACCTATTGAGCATGTCAATATAAAGACATATGAATCTATGTTGGATGGAGATCTGGAAGTAAGACCGAAGATATTCCTTCCACTTCTAGGACCCCCACTTCTAATGACCCTACTCTTCGAGAACTGATGGAGCAGATGATGATCCAACAGGGAGATATCTTGAGAATGGATTATTGAATACAAAACATGGATGCGAGAAATGCTCACACTGATGATTTGATTAAACAAATGTTCAATTATGGTGTTGTTTATGATGATGCGATGGTGAGATACATGAAGGGTGATCATTCAGTTCAGTTTACGACTCACCCTATATTTACCCCATATGAACGGCGAAATTTTGATGTAGATGAAGAAGATGATGATGATTGATGAACTTTCTTTTAGTTTATGTTTGATTGTACTTTGTTATTTTGTTGTTTCTTTTTGTTATATTGTTGAGACTGTTTGTTGTTAGATTGTGAGACTCTATTTTGTTGTGTTGTGAAGTATAGATTGTAAAACTGTTTATTATTTGAAATTCAGTTTAGCTCTATTGTTAGTAGCTAGAATTTTGTTAAATGTATTGTAATTAACTCTTTCTCAACAGATTTTATATATATTATGTGTTATTTAATGTTTTAAGTTTTGTAGCTTTTCATATTAGCACCTGTAATATTTTAAAATTAAGTTTCAAAATCAGAACCTTCAATAGGTAAGTCTTTTCTTTATGTTTTTTTTCACCCTTTATATTTTTTTCAGTTCTTCATGCTAAGTCTTTTAAAAATTTAAGTTTGGGGGGGGGAAGGAAAATTCTTTTTAAAGAAATATACTTAATTTTATTTATCCTCGCTTAGCTATATTTTCAAAATTTTTAAATTTAACATGACCTTTGGTATGATGGGATAACTTTACATAACTACATTTATGTTTCTAAATATATAGTAAACTTAAGTAAAAATTTACAATAATAAAGGTTAATTTTAGAGAATAAGATATTTGGTATAAAGAGAATAAGATTATGTTTTTCTATTTTAAGTAAATAAATTTGTATTTTTGAAGTATTAAAAATCTTAAAGATTCATGTAAGAAGAAAAGAATTAAACTTTATGAATCTTTAAGCTTAATATAAATTTGTTAAGTGAAGAAATGTGAAAAGTTATTTACTTTAAGAAGAGGATAGTAAAGTCCAAAATCATTAAAGGCTATCGAGATATAGTAATCCTCACATAAAAAAAGAGAGAAAAAAAAAAGAAAAGAAAATAGATTGAAAAGGATCCTGAAAAGAAAATAAAATAAAATGATGATATGGGGAGAAGCTTGAGGAGATACCTACTTAAAAATTGGTTTCACCTAAATCAACTTAAAGAAGAAGGCTTAGCTACATTTTCTAAACTTATATTTGAGTGTTAACTTACTTAATAGTAAAGTTTCATGAAGTTTCTTTTTTCATATGAATACTCTAAGTGACTTTATTATGACAATTTACAATTTTTTTAAAAGAATAGAGAATCAAAAATCTTAGACTTGATTGTTGATTATTCTTATATTTTTAGTATTAACTAGAGTTGTTTTGAATTTTTCTTAAGTTATGTTGTTATGTTCAGTAGACTAAAATAGGAAAATCTAGAAGTTAAATTCTTTACCATAAGTCATATTTTTATATAGTTGAGGAGTTACTTGAAGACAAGTGACATGACATGCAAGTTTGGGAGAATTTGATACACCAAAAATATATGCATTTTTAGACCCATATTTTATACTCTTTTTTGATGATATTGCACTTTATTGAAAAGTATTTTTAAGTTTTCTTGCAAGTAGTTGATTTTTAAGACTTGAAGCAAAAGGAAGCAAAAAGGATGGAATTTGAAGTCAAAATAGTGTTTTTTGATAAATACTCAGCATCGACAGCGCAGACTTATAGTACAGATGGTGGATTTTACTCAGCGCTGACGGCAACAGAAGCAGTGTCGACAACGCCGTTTGACAGAGAGCAGCGAATTAATTTTTTACCACTAGCGCCGACGATGCCAATGTCGGTTCAAACCCTGTTTCTAGAAGATTTGATGAATTTGGAAGTTTTTTGAAGAGTTTTTGGATTCACCTATTAGAGAACAGACTCTAGGCTTTATTTGGGGCCAAAATTGATCAGAAAAGGGGCTCCTCCTCATTCCTCCCTGTTCGTAATCGCCACACCTTGCCTCCATAAACTTTTTCCAACTTCATTCCATCACCATTCAAAAGTCTATTAGTTATTTTTTGTTAAGAGTTTAAAGTTTTTGTGGTGAGATTAAGTGTAAATTATTCTCTGAGAGTGTTGGAGAAGGAGAAAAGTGAGAGATTTCTTCTTCCTACAATTCCTAGGAGAGGCTATAAGGGATTTGTTTTAAGAAAGAATATTAGATAAGTGTTGTTTGTTTATTAGTTTTTTTTTTAACTTTCTTTTATATATGAAATTTGTGTTTTGTTGTATCTTTCTCATGAAGCCTGAGTGGTTTCCTTTATCTTTCTCCCTACTCTGAGATATGGTGAAATGAAGAAATAATATGGATGTGCCAATCCTAAAATATAAAATAAGTTGTGATGACTTTTCAACTCCGAGTTTAATTTACTTTTCGATCTGGCCAATTGAATTGCTAAAATTTGTTGTGAAACATATGATCCGGGAAAATGGAGTATGAGTTCTACAACAGAGTGAGTATCACATTTGATTCCATGAAGGATAATTTTGTTCTAGAATTAAGTGTAAATAAATAGGAAAATATACATTGTTGCGTATAAAATTGGAGATTTTAGGGTGACAGACTAAAATCCTCAATTCGATCTTAGTGTTTAAAAACTAAAGCAAGAGTTAGCCTTCAGGTGAAGGGAAGTGGGAGCCAGTATCTTCCTAGCCTATCCACGGATTTAGTGACTAAACCTGGGATTAGCCAATAATTTTCTATAACACTGTATCAGGGTAGAGAGTTAAAATTGCTCCTATTTGACACAATACAGAATAAAACAATTTATCTCATCTCATTTTACCAAAATCTCATTGTAGTGAGAAAGATATATTTTCAAATAAGAAATCTTCATCACATAAACATAGTTTAATAGTTTAATAGTTACTGTTTAAACATTGCATTTAAGTTTTGCTAGAATTTAAATAATTTAATTTTGTTAGCATCTTACACATTTAAAATTAGTGACAGTAATTTCGTTTGATCTGTGTGAATTTCCTAGTAAATTTATCATTTTAAATTTAAACTTTCTCCATGGGATCGATATTTGGGGCTTAAATAGAAAGTCATTTATTATTTGATGACGAAACATATACTTGCGTAGAATCACAACATTAATTGTTTAAATTTCTTATTTATAAAAGATTGCATCAAGCTTTTGGCATTGTTGCATGGCGGAGTCAACTTTATATATTTTATACAACTACATTTCACATCAGGATCAACAACCTATAGAAAATATCATAGCTTATGTAGCTCCCGACTTTGGCCTATGCGACCTACAGACATTATCATAACATATGCAGCTCCCAACTCTAGCCCATGTTGTCTACATATGTTACAATAGCTCGTGTAACACCTAACTTTAGCTTCTATGTCCTACTAACGCTATCACAACTCTTGCATCTCCTAGCTCTAGAATATGTGGCTTACAAACGTTATCAAACTAATACAGCTCCCCACTCTGGCTTCTATGGCCTACAAACGTTATCACGACTCATGTAGCTCCAATTACTTTTTTTGTGGATTAAAAACTTTATCACAACTCACAACTCTGACCTCTACAGCCTCCAGATTTTATTACAGCTCGTGTGGCTCCCAACTCTAGCCTCTACAGCCTACATACATTATCTTGGCTCATGCAACTCCCAACTTCGACCTCTATGTCATATAAATGTTATGATAGTTCATGCAGCTCCAAACTCCAACCTCGGTGTCCTATAGATGTTATGATAGTTCATGCAACTCTCAACTCCAGTTTTTGCGGCCTACAAGCATTATTACAGCTCTTCACTGCAACTTATGTGACCAACTATGGCCTCCACGGCCCTAAGCTCATGCAACTCCAAACTCTCACTTCTATGGCCTATGGACATTATCACAACTCACCACTATGGCTTATGTGATTCATAGGCTATAAAACATCCTATTATGGCCTCTGTGGACGATCTACACTCTTGAAAACACCATCTATGACCCACATGGCCAACTACTGCCATAGATTTCAACTACAAACTATACAACAAGCTTACCCTACAGCCTCCGTCTACAAAATTCACGACGAACTACTACCACTATATCAATCGACTACAACCCTTGTAACCTGGTATCATAAGAACATACATTCATTATAGTCAGATTATGCTATTATTAATGAACTACTATTGTGCAAATTTGTAACTCCATTTTCCGTAATTTAGAAGATGAGTTCACAATTACATAGTGGATTATTTCGACTAGGCTAGGCCCTATGATTTTTCCCTTTTCTAAGATTTTTATGTACAAAAATGAGGTGTCTCTTCTTGCATACTTCTCTTTTATTATATGTTTATATTGACTTCTCGTGCAATGCTAATAAGCTAAATAATCACTCTACTATTGCAGACCTTCCAACATGCATCATGCATATTAATTAAAAGAGAATAGTGTATCTCTTAAATCACAAATTCCTGTGACATTAAAACACTCATTCTTTCTTCTAAGTATGTCTACTCCAAATCTTTCACAAATTATATATCATTAAGGCAGTCATAAAAGACCATGCAGTCCTTTAGCACTTCTAGCTAGCTTTCATTTTTATAGGAAGATTACATGTATCCACAACCTAAACTTTAATTTTTACATCACCTTAAAAGGTGTATTTCACTTTTTTAGAAGTTAAAATAATTATATCTTTTATCTATTATGAAATATTTGGGTGATATGAATGTAAAATTCAAAGTTTAGGCGTTAGATATGAAAATACATAAAAATTGGGATGTACATATTCAAATGCCCATTTTTAATATTTTCCGATCACTTTTTTCTTATCAAAATGTTCATTTGAAGGTAAAATGAATATGATGTATTTTATTCATATGTTTTAAATTTAAGTTTGTGAACAAATAAAAAATAAAGCTCATTTGATTTCTACAAATAAAATATCATAATTCATGCTTTTAGCATGACTTTAAAATACACAAAAAAAAAATTAAGTGAATTCAGAAGTCAATCAATTTGATTTTTGCACTCCCTTTTATCTCCACCCTCTTTGTATCTACTAGGGGTTGAATTTACAACAAACACCACTTCTGGCAAAACCATTTCAGGTCCTTTTGTTACTCATCACAGGAACCATTGTTAGGCTTCTAACCCTCTTTGCATTCATTTAGCAACCCTATTAGCTTTCGAGTTCCCCCTTAGCTCCTCATTGTTGGACCCTATCATGCTTCAAACCACTCTTTGTTGTCTTCACAAAAACCCCTCCAACCCTTAAGCCCTTATCAGTGTTTGTAGTTGGAACCTAGCAAACCTTTCTTGTCAATTTTTATTGGTCACGATCCTTTATCTCTCTCCTGTCGCCTTTCCAGCTAACATCATCACACATCAATGTCTGATTACTCCTACGCTGAAAAGAATTCCTTCAACAGCATCAACTGATATACATCTTTCTTTTTTTATCTTCATAGATTTTACTTTATTTTTATCTAAGTATAATATAATCACATTTAATTTGTTTTGTTACAGATTTTTAAATTTATACTTTTGGACGTATACTTAAATCTGGTAAGTTTCACAATTAATGAAAGTTAAGTAAATGAACATTTATTAGACACACTTTGCCTCAATTTGATGCTACTGTAAAGATAATGCATAAATTGGTGTTACATGTTTGATGCCATACAATTGTAATAAAATTTTATTATAATGAAGTTATTTTAATATTAGCATTTTTTAACATCCAAACTTATTAAAATATATATATAACTTATTATAATTAGTAAGTATCCAACTTTAAAACATGAAGTGTTTTACAAGAACTCAACTAAGTTCTTTCTTGAATGCTAGTCAATGGCTAAAAAAAACAAATCACAATGGTGAAAGGTCATCTCATTGGGATGTGGCTTGGAAAGATATAAAAAATGAGTCATTATCAAAAATGACTTAATTGCTCATTGCTTGTGCGATTCTTATTTTATTAATCTCATAAGAAAATGAGTAACAAAGAAAATAACAAAAACTTAATCCTAAACAAAATATCAACATGAAATACAAGGTCACATCATGGATCCAATTTTTTATTGTGTTGACAAGAATGTCTTTTTTTAAATTATGCATTTTATCCCACAATAGTTTTACATATAGACACAATTGTTGTGCATTAAAGAATAGAAACGGTTATGTTACCGCATACCCTTTTATATAATCTGTGTAATCCAATCATTTGCTTTTATTTTCAAAGATCCAGAGAAATTTTACACCTTATGAGAGTGATGATATGAAATGGTATATCATCCAATACCATAATGTCATAAAAAAATTCAACTAAGAGATTAATTCATGCATTTTTTAAATTATAATGATAATGTTTAATATCAATTTATAATTTCTCTTATTAATATATTTTTATTAAATTTAATATTTTTTTTTAGATTTATTGATGAAACAAACATGAAAGTTATGGTACCTAAGTGGTATTAATCCATTTTTAGAAGCTGAAAACTCTGCCCAACTTAAAATATGATGGAGGCTATTAATGAAACACACATCAAAGCTATAATCCCAAATGAGTATGAATCTGATATTAAAAGATGAAAAATCCATCCAACCTAAGATATAATGACAACAATAGACTTTTATTTTAAACTCATATATCTTAACTTGTTGAACATTACTATTCAAAGCATTAAAATGGTAAATGATTTGTGAGTTCAAGAATGAATAAAATAATGGTACTATAATTTTTTCTTTTATTAGTTACGATATATAAGTAGCACAAACCTCACCGGTAAGTACAACAAAACTAATTGTAGGTATTTAAATAAGAAGATTTTATCTCACCATATCATGATGTTAATAAGACTAACAAACTACAACAACAAAAGAATTCAAAATTCCACATATTGAATCATTGTGGTGTGTTTTCTATCATTTGAAAACTGATTTGGAATTTTTAATGTGTGACACATACTTCCCATGACAAACACAAGTTGTTGTTGTTGTTCGATGCTTACTACTACATTGATAATTACAAAGGCCGGTGATGCTTTCATTCTTTTAGAGAATAAGTGGGCAAAAAGTAACAAATTAGTGGAGGATGAATGAATTGTGGATCACTAAGTGGTCGTTAGGAAAAAAGAGAGCAAACAACTAAGGCAATGTAGAGTCATATGAATGAAATTGATTAATAGCAAACAAATTTTGATAATTAAATGTTCTATTTCTTATATTTTTTTATTATATTCTTTTGACTATACTGACAAATAACTACAATTTTTTTGGTAAAAATATATATATTTTATGTAGGTTGTACATATACTTTGGTGACAAACCAAAATACCTCAAGTTCTATTTACACGTACTTATTTTATAATAATATTTATTTTTTTATGATATATAGAGTATTTTCCTCCTAAGCTCACACAAAATTTAAAATCTAAAAAAAAGAGATTTGCTTTATGAAGTATGAAAATTGAATTAGCTCCAAGGCTTTTAAAATAATAAGTGGGTATGTCAACACAAAAAACTAAAAGATAATGTTAAAATTGAGATCACACCAATGCAATAAGAAAATTAGATTATGCATCAAATATCTAAATGGAATCATATTCAAGTCTTGAATAAAAAGTTTAGTATATCTTGACACAAATTGATGAGATATAATGAATATAAAGCACATTTTCTTAGTATGCTTTTAAGCGCTTATCCTTTTAAAGTAAATATGATAAAAATAATATATTTGATGCATCGTGTTTGTTGTGTTATAAATTTTTTCAAAACATGCATGTTTTTTTAATATTCGAATTACAAATTATATAGGGTTTGAGAAAATTTAGTGAAAAGCAAGTAATTGATGAGTGGGCAAGCACTGGAAATACAAAACTCTATATAGTGTTCAATAACTAAACTTGGCTGATGTTGGGACCATACATTTTTTAGACATTGCAAATACATATCTCAACCAATTAATTTGGTTTGATTGAATCTCATAGAGAAATACAAGATGATAAAGTGATTAATAGCATTATCTTCCAAGGGATGTGACAAACATTGAAAGAATAAGGAGCATGATGTTGATCAATGTATTTATTTTTTATATTGTAATAATAATGACCAATAGTATTTATGCAATTCAAAGCACAAAACGAGCCTCTAAGGAAAGAAAAATATTCTCTAAAATTGTAACATCGTGATCATATATTCTAAAAGTTTCTAAAAAAAAGAATAATGTTACATAAAATAATTTATCCAAGAATCCAAAAATAAATCATTTATTCTTCTCGAAAACTATGGAATCAAATTTCAAATTGTTATGAATTATTTTGCATTTTAGAATCTATTAATAGATCAATTATTTAAGATATAATGAATTGAGATATATTTTGGACCTCTGACATTATAATGACAATGCATTAGTTTTAGGCAGCAACTAAATCATTCTATTACGTGCTTTAATGATTATTACTATTTGGATCTTACATAACTAGTATTTAAAATATTATATTTTTGAAAAGTTATCTTAATATGTACTTTAGATTTATGAAATTATAATGAGTATTTTGTGATTATTCTTCTATCAATAATTCCACTATAAATATGCTTACACAACTTTTACTTTAAATAAACATAACTAAAAATCCTTAAGTATTCAACATACACCAATTTTAATTTACTCTACATACAACTAACCAAAGAAAAAAAAAGGGTTATTTTATCTTTACAAATAATCAAATAGCCCCCTCATGTAAATCCCAGGGTTTTTATTATTATTATTATGATTAGATGTTCACAAAATAAATCAAAAGCAGCATCTTCTACATGCTTATGATACATTTACTTGAGTGTAGCCAATGTAAATATAATATAATCATATAAAGAGAAAAAATTACAAAAAAAAAAACAAATATGATAATAATTTCACAAATCCAAAATGCATCTTAAAATAATAGTTCAAAATACCTAACTATTAATTGTTAGATATGCAAAGTCCAAATAACTAAAATTAGTGAGTACATAATAAGAGACTATAAAGTTGATGCCTAAGAAACAAACATTAGACGTCATAATATAAAATTCAAAATAAATAGCTTATTTTCATTTAGTGAGTAAAAATTATATCATAAATTATTATAATTCAAAATAATTAATATATCAACAAGTTTGACAACATAAAATAATCCTTTCGCAGACATCAAGCATTTACTTTGATTTTTTTTAAGAAAAATGAAAAAAAATCATCTTTGGATGCTTAGATAAGTTGTCATGTAATATTTAATCTTTTTCTTTGGATTTTCTAGAATATTTAATAGCTCTATCATGAATCCAATAAAAATTTTTCTTACCATAGATGCTCTTATTGTGCTTTAACTACATAAATAACTTGAGCTATACTATTGCTCATCAAAATAATATAATCAAAAAGATATTGCTTAATATAATGCACTTTATTACTTTTTTTACATTTATCACATTCCTTACAAGATGGTATTGATTATTTTAGCACGAGTCAATTTAACGCAATTAATTCGATAAGATGCATCTACGCTAGTGTCTACAAAACCATAGAACTCATCAATCATATCACCCAAGTTGAGTTTATTCTTATTGGATGAAGTTACATAATTTTCATACTTTGCTCATTCATCAATGACATGTTATTCACCATATACTTTCTCTAAGTCTATGTAATTTGCAATTGAAATATTCAAATAAAGGTGCATCTTTTAGAAATACTTATTTCAGAACAAAGAAACATCAACATACTATTTTAAAATTTTCTTGGAAATAGGTGAGCACTTTAAAAATAACTCAATGTGTTGCATGTTAATCATATCTCATCAAAATATTATTTTATAAATCTCATCCAAAGATACTCATGATTTTATTTTTAACACTTGGATATGACTCCATATTAATTCTTGATGTGTAATTTGACTCTTACATTAATCTAGTGTGAACTTAATTCTGAAATTTAATTTCCTCTTTTTGATGGGATTATTCCCATGTTTTTACACTACCTTTGAAGCGTTGAGCACTCCATATATTTGTATCAACATAATCAAATATTATCCAAAGAAGTTTAAGAATCTATTTAGGTTTTATACTCCATAATACTCTTTCCTTTGATTTTCAAAATAAGTGCGACTTTAATACAGAGATTATGGCTTTGAAGAGGAGGGAAGTTGTGAACCAAGCGCGAAAGGGTAGAGATCTACCTAAAAACCTGTAAGGTGCATGTTAAATCTTGTGTCATTAATGAAATTAATGATGCAATTAGCTATGTTAATTAATTATTGCTATTAAACTTTATTAATGTTAGAAATTGAGTAAGAACGTCGACTAATCCTTGGTTTTGAGGAACAAGATTGATATTTTTAAAAGAGAAGGAACGCCTTATATTAAAATTTAGTTTACTTAATTAGGAATTGATATTAAGAAAATATTAATTTTAACTGAAATTTAGGTAGAAATACATTTAAGCCTAGAAAATAAAAAGGTTCACGAGTTAATGTGGCAGGCAAGCTAATCAAGATGAGTAATTGTTTTCTTAAATGTATCAAAATTTAAAGTTTATTAAATAAAGAATTTCTTTAATATTTTAGGCAATTATTTTATGCATGTTATACCATGAGAATTAAAGGAAATGAATAGGAAAAGAGAAAATCAAGTTTAATGTCCTTAAAAGGAGATAATTTAAAGGAAATTAAATGATAAATAAATATTTAAGCAACACAGGATTACCCCCAGATAATAATAGCTAGGGATAAAGTGCACGTTTAAGAAAATAGTAAAGGAATAAATTAAACTATTATTTTGAAGGCATCTTTGGGTATAATTTTGAAGGTGTCTTTGGACATATTTTTTAGGATGCCTTCGAGCGTATTTTGAGGTAACTTCGAGCATGACGGTAATCCTGTGATGACTATTAAAGAGATTAAATTTGTAAATACTTAAAGTGAAATGAGTAAAAATAAATTTAAAGTTTTAATGAAATAAACAACATTTTCTTTTAGTCATTCATACATAACATAACATAAGAATTTAATGCATATTAGATTATAATTACTCACAAAAATATACTTATAGTTGAAGTCAATGTTTACTTTAAGAAAAAGAAATTTTTTTGTTAATGTATCTGATAGGAGACTTTATTTACAAGAAGAGAACCACTGATGCTAAATATTTTTGTTATGATGATAGTTTCTCTTTACTGTTTTTTTCAAATTGACATAGGTTTTAGTACTAAATTGAGATGTTATTTTGGCTGTTATTGTTTTTAAATGCTTTAAATTTTATTGCACTTTGGAGATTAGTGACTCTTTTATATATATTAAAAGTTCTAAGAATATAGATAGTTAAATGTCAATACCGTCTGATCGTTGTTCCCATCTTAGTTAATTATAAGCTCCGGGTCAGGTCGTGATATAAATTTATAGAGCATTTGAGGGAGTGCATAATTTAGGGGCCATTTGAATGTCTTAAGCTCCATGTGATTTCTTTAAGTTGGAAAAGCATGTTTTAAATAACACAATTTTTTTTAGTTCCACCATACTATTTTACCAGACGTAGGTAGAAATCAATATTAAATTTAAACTCAACAAACGGTGAAAAGATTTCAATTTCACACACAAAATACAAAATCTCTCAAAAAGAATATCATCATTTTTTAAAATATTTTCAAACTACAAGCAAGAAAATGAGCCATTAGCTAGCTCATGTAAAGCAATAAGCTACAATGGAAAATGTGATAACTACAAATGCCAAAAATAAAATTAAAAAAACATAGAAAGCACCGAAAACATTATATTTTTAAATCAACCATCCTCTTGCATCCATTTTTCAAATTCTCAATCAAACATCAACTTTCATGATAAAACTCAAACCCATGTTTTTGCATTTTTATCAAATTCTCAATGGTTCGATCTTGGCACCCGTAAATGTATCGGTTTGGTAGTTCAAAAGCTCACCTGAGTGCTTGTTTTATAAATATCAATATTTCAAGCGTTTTGTATGTAAAAATCCCAATTTTTTTTAAATAAATGATGCATAATTAATTAATTAACTATAACCAATATAAACATATTTCTTTATAAAAGCAAAAACACCTATGAATATGGGTTGATAGTACAAGAAAAACTAGCTCGAAACTATGGCTTCATCATCTATTCTCATGATATTTTCGTTGAACTACTTCATGGTATTCAGGGGAAAAATCAGTTTCCAAAATTTTGTAAACAAAATACGGTAAGAAAGCAATGATCACAGTAGCTAAAGTGGCAATCCAGTAAATTGGAATTGGAGCTGCTGCTTTCCGGAATACCCAGTATGCTGATGTAGAAATAAATGGAGGAAAGAGTCCATAAAAAACCAAGAATACAGACCAGAAGGAGATACTGCCCCAGATGAAAAGGTGCTGGATCCAGGTGAAATAGTAAGGTAGAGAGCTAGCTGGCAGTTCACAATCCAGACCACACTGGTATACATGGTGAGACCAAGGATGTCGGTCCTGCAACCAGCCCATCCTGCAAGAAGGCCTGGTCATAGATGGCGCTAAAAGTGAAATAGTATATTATGATGGAGCAGAAGACTCCATTAATCATCCAACAAAGGATGCGAGGCCAGCTGAATAAGGTGTTCGTTCCGCAACACCATCCTGGTGCATCATGGGGTACTGCGTAGTAATAAATCCAAGTTCAAGGAAATTTAGCCATCGTTTTTTATTATTTATTTATTTATTTTGAAATGAAATTTTGCAATAGTTTGGTTTAAACTCTGTTAATAGGATGCATCAAACTTGAATAATTGTTAAATATCAAAAAATGGCTCTCTTTTGTACTAATGGTAAATTTAGAGGGACTTAAAATATAATGGAAAATAGACTAGCCGGTTCAAAAGGCATAAATGATCAAACATTTGATGGAACCTATGACTCTCCATACAATGCAGATCACTACAAATATGAAGGAATAAGCATTGCAATGATCACGTGCTTACCTTCAAGCAGAGCCGTGAGGAGGCATCCTTACCAAATACACCAAGAGCAATCACGGGAAGTGAGGTCAAAACAACATTGTAGAAGGCTACGTACATATCAATGTATGCAGGTTGCGCAGTAAAAGTATGAGCCTCGAAGCAGAAAAAAATAGCAAATCTGTTCAAATAATAACACGAGTAAACATTAGAAAATTGAAGAAATTCCATAGCTTGATAACAGCCAAACACAAGTGCACTACTTTTTTTACAAGTTGCGGGATCAAACATATACATGTAAGCATATTGCAGTAAGAGAAAGAAATTAAAAACGGCCAAGAAAAAGGCCATCATTCACTTGCTTAAGTATATAATAAGCTGACTATAATAATTTTAACAAGGTATAAGTGCGAAAATATCCAAATAAATTATAACCAAAATATCTTTTTTTTAATCATTTTTTAAAATGAAAATTTTGATACAAAAATTATATGTTAATTCTTAAAAACAAAGAAGTTATGGAATTAGTTCTTTATTTTTATTAAATTTCCCTAAAACTTTAATTTAATAGTATAATAAATGGATACTATAGCAGTGAAATTTTCATTTTTCCACTTACGAGAACATTCATCAGTTTTAAGGCCCATCTCACCTCAATTCCAGCGAGAGTACCCAAATAGGTCTAGAATTTTTTTCTTAAAATGAATATAAGAAAAATAACCCTAATACATATTTCTTAACCATATAATACACAGTTGATGCAATTGAAGTTTTTGGATGATTTTATTTAATGCTCGTTAAGTGATAAGAGTGATGAGAGTTTTAATTTAGAAATTCTAAACATAGTGGCTTGTTATATTCATAATGTGATATTAGTAAAGAGTCTGAGATAATAATCGAATCAAATTTATATTGAATTGTTATATTATTATATCTTACTTTTCTATTTATATAACTCCTTATTTTTGTTTCAAAGATCCAATTGCAGAGCAAAGCGGCGCTTTTATTACCAAAGAGCTAAAATAAGTTATACAAAATTATTAATATATATATAAATACATTCATTAAAAATTATTAAATATAACAAATAACTTAAAAGCTGATATACAATAAAAAAAGGGGCACAACAAGACAAATATGGAAGATAAACCTGCAAATAAAAAGTTTGAACAACTTTTAATAGTTTGATGCAATAATTAATAACTTAAATATTGTAAAATAAAAACATGCAAATTAACTTTAGTAACTTCAGCGTTTCGAAGCACGCCTCAGCAAAGCCAAGTAGGGCTGTCAATTTGGCTCGTTGTTCGTGAATAGCTCGTGTTCGGCTCGTTAAGCAGCTCGTGTTCGGCTCGTTCGTTAAGCCTAACGAGCCGAACACGAACAAATTTTTAAGCTCGAAATGTAAAC
>JXCR01058858.1:173471-186698 GCA_002079205.1 Phalaenopsis hybrid cultivar
TATATATATATATATAATCGAAATAAAGGTTATAACTTTACAAAAATAACTTTGGTGATTTTCAGGAAATGCAAAAAATGAGGTCTAAACAAATAAATTCAACCTTACCAAAGCCTATACACGCTTCCTAGCTCTTTTTGGAAGAATTCTAAGGAAAGGTAGCCTACGTTAGTGTGCTAACCTTAGGCCACACCGTCATATAGAAAGATTTGTAGAAACAAAAGCATCACTTCCTCTATTTAAAAACATAAGTATGGTCCTACTAAGAGTATCAATAAAGTGAAAGAATTAAAAAAACAGCATTGTTAGAATCGGAAACTTGATAAAAAATGCAGATGACTCCTCGGAAAGCATAAGATGCAATCAGGATATGGACCATAGCATAAATTTTGCAAACATAGTAAGCGCCAAAAGTTTGAATCTGTTTGTAGGTCAGAAGGTTGATTCTAGTAGAGTATTTCAAGCTTTTGAGATTAAAGAGATTCCAGTACAAATTAGTATGTCGAGCTTTTGTGACCAAAGAAATTATGCTGGAGGCCACAAGTTTATTTTAGCTTCATGATCTACATTTACTATTCAAATTTTAAGAAAATCAATTTACAGACCACCAAAGCTTAACCTAGGGCAACAGCATATGATTTCTCCCAAAACAAACAAGGACAATTACATACATACAACCATATTCTTATGTATTCACATATCTAACCCCTAAACATTGCTTTCTTAAATTTCTAACACCCAAATCTTTTTTATCACATCAAAAATTCTTCTACTTTAACTCTTAAAAAAAGAAAAACAAATTGGCATGCATAGCTAAGGTGGTATGTATGTAAAAAAAAAAAAATTTGGGTGTTAGATATGTAAATGCATAAGAATTTAGTGGTACGTATGTAAATTTACTAACAAAAAAAAAATCATCAAATATCAATTGCTTAAGAGTATAGAATCTGCATTCCCTCAACTCCACTAAGGCCCACACCAATATCAGCCTCTTAAAGCATTCCAACGCCATTTGCACCGTCACCAATAGCAAGAGTTGTTTTCTTTGTACTTCTTTTAACTAATCTGGTCACCTGAAAGATTTAAATTTTCAATTAGATATGCTCAATCGCAGAAGAAGCTGTCTCGTGATAAGAAGACAATATTATAACTGAGTGAAGTGATGAAAATGGAGTCTAGTGAATTGAAAGACCTTGATAAATGAAAAAGAAAGAATTCAGTGGAGAGGAACAACTAAAGAAAGAGAGGAGAATTAAAAGGTTAGAAAAATGAACATCTCAAAGGAAAAGCAAGTGCTAGGCAGTAAAAAGGGAAAAACAGACACTAAAATTTTAAGGAGGGAGGAATCACAATCAAGGGGATGCAGAAGATAAGCCATGTTTTATATTTCATCATCAGAAAAATTGAATTAATGCTTAAGATCTACTATTTATGATATTTAGAGTTAAATTCAAAGACTATCTAACTCTAATAAAGTAAAATAATAAGAAGCATATATAAGTAATAAATGATCAATTTAGTCTTCATAATTGATAAAATGAGAAAGATGGACAAGTAAGAATAAAATAGTTGACTGAACACAATTATTTTGACAAAATGCAGATAATTAATGGTCGGGAGTCAGTGCTTCGCATAACACAAATTCCCTTAAGCTGCAAAGAACTCTACTCTAAATATTTAAAATGTTACTGAAAGAAGAGCTGCAAATATAAAATTATGTTGCCGTGCTAGTAAAATTCATCCCAAAAAAAGGGGCACAAAAAACGTCATCCCAAAGTAGAGGAGATGACTAGGATACCATCCATCTTCAACTCTACCAATAGAAGGCCCTTGCCAAAGATCTCAAGAACATATCATAGTTCTAGAAAGAACTGGTTGAAAGTCTAGAAATCTTCATGCGCACAACAAGATTTTACCAACTAAGTTCAATTACAAGCATATGATTGGGTTGGGCTGTATAAGTTGGATCGAGTTTAGTATATCAGTTAAGTAGGTAGGATACTAAATGGATCAAGTAAGGTGTGATTGGGTAAAGCTAATGTTTGATAAATAGGATAGATTGGATAGATTAAGTGGAGTCGATTGGATAATTAGTAGAATTTTAATAAAGGATGGAGTCTATTATACATATAAACAAACAATAATAGAAGAGGCAAATGAGTATCCATTATGAATGATCATGTGGCTTTGGGTGCTTCAGATTTCAAACTTGAAATGAAACTTAGTTTAAAAAGTGCATAGGAATTGGTATCAAGAGTAATGTAGCATGAACGCCCACGCAAGACATGTACATAACATAACACTAGGACAAAACAAAACTGTATAGTAAAACATGAAACATCATGGACACAATATTTATGTTATAATATAATAATATAAATATATAATCAGAATACTTATTGTCAACATTTTTTATGAAAAACGTCATATATCTCACGTATTCACAGAAAAAATCCTAAGGATTAGCAAAGAAAAATGCTAATTGGTTTACAACTATATTTTATAATTACATCCGATGTATTTAATTGTCAATTGCACACCACTACTAGTAATTGGTCAAAATCAACATTGTGCTTTTTACACAAAAAGCTAAAATTCTAAAAGGTGTATAATCCTAAAAATAACCATAGAAAATATGAGCATATTGGTGTTACACCGATTGGACTATATTGACTTAACATAGTGATCAACTTCAATAGCCTCTACATGTGTCATTGTTATCAACGCGTGTCCTGGCAGTGACTGACTTTTATGTTTATGAAAACATGTCAAGCATGTGATAGAATCTATCAAATAAGAATTCAAGTTTGACAAAAACAAAATAAAGCTGTTTGAAGTTTCTATACCTCACATAGTTCAAAAGGGATGCACTGGTGAAATTCCAAGAGGTAGTTATATGAGGTTTTGTGGATATGGATAAGGATTATGTGAAATTAGTTATAAGATAAAACTAAGAGAAAAATAAAAAGCTTATCTCAGATGATTTTTAGTTTAAATTGGTAAAAAATGGCTTGCAGAGATTTTTGTGTAGGTTGAATTGGATTAAATGGAGAAGAAACAACTATAATCAAGTACTGTAAGGAGTCATAAAAATATAAGCTATTAATGGATATGTAGCTTATCACCATTATTAATCATGGAACAGTAACATCAAGTCATTATTGTTGTAGAGCAAACTTTTTATAGTTATAGTTAAGTGAAACCATGAAAAAGGACTGAATGTAGAGCAACAGCCAGAAAAATAAGAAAAGAAGCCATAAATAAATCAATATTTTTTACATGGCCAGACTTAGAAAACTCTACCATCAATTTTTCAAGAAATGCTAGAAAAATTTGCTATTATATTGTGTTGAGAATTGCACCTTATTTAGGATCCTATTGGTAAAAAGAAAATATTGAAGAAGGCTAGGGATTTATTCATAAAAAAATTGTAATACCCTGTATAAGCCCATTTTATGAATGCACAAACAAGATTTTGACCAATCTGTTCCTTTTGGTATCAGAGCGTTACCCTAGCCGCCGCCTACTTCTCCTCGATCCCAAGAGTCGGGATCAGCGGCGTTTTTCTGGCGACAGTCGTGAACTGCTCGATCGCACATCGTTCTCGCCAATCAGCCACAAATTGGCGTACAAGGATCCAAAACTCCCATTTTTCTATTCCTTCCACTTCGTCCTCGCGAAGTAGTCATGATTAGAGGCGTCACGCAGGGAGGTGGGAGCAATCAATGGTCGCGATTAGAGGCTTCAGCTTCACACAACAGGGAGGCGGGAGCAGCTTCGGTGGTCCTCATAGGCAACAATCTTATCGTTGTCTTCTCAACAGGTTCAAGCCGCAATATAGGAGACGCCGTTGAATCGCGGCATTAAGGAGATAGGCCTGGTGTGGTTTTGCAGGAGGACGGAAGGGTATATACGGAGAGGTATATATGGAGACACCACCAGCGTTCGGTATGGTCGATAGTGGGCAAGGTGTCTAGCCTCAGGAAGGAAGCTGTTGTATGGCTTAAAGTAGTCTCCTCGAGCTTGATATAATAAGTTTAGAAAAGCAAGTTTAGAAAAGCTATGATGGGCATAGTATATTAGCAGATCAAGGTCAGACCATACGGTGTTCTTTCAACAATATGAAGGCTACAGATCAAGGTCAGACCATACGGTGTTCTTTCAACAATATGAAGGCTACGTCACTATATTGTTGTTTATATTAATGATATCATTGTCATCGATCATGATGAGGTAGAGAATGTCCAACTAAAGGTAAAGTTGAGTAATAAATTTGAGGTGAATGATCTTAGACAAATTATATACTTTCTTGGGATTGAAGTGATCTATAGATCTAAGGGGACATTCTTGTCTCAAAGAAAGTATGTACTAGATCTCCTCACGAAAATAGATATGATGGGGTGCAAACTTGCAATCTCTCCAATTAACCTAAAGGCCAAGCTAAGTGCAAAGGTAGAAGAACTGGTTAATCATGAGATACCAAAGATTAGTGGGCGGACTAATCTATCTATGTCACACTCGACCCGACATCTCTTTTGCAGTAAGTGTAATGAGTTGCTATATGCCTGAGCCAAGGAAGGGTCATATGGATGCAATGTATCAGATTATGAGGTATTTGAAGAGTGCACCAAGGAAGGGGTAGATCTTAAGGAAGAATGGGTATGTAAAAATTGACGGTCTTTGTGATGTCGACTGGGCAAGTTGTGTAGATGATAGAAGATCCACCTCAAAATACTGCATGTTCATAAGGGGCAACTTGGTCTCTTAGAAGAGCAAGAAACTGTCTGTAATAACAAGGTCAACAGTAGAGGCAGAGGACAGGGTCATGACTTTAGGAGTTGCTGAGATGATGTGGCTAAAAGCCTTATTGGTCGAGCTCAAGGTGGACCAAGGAACTCAAATGAAGTTTTGGTGTGACAACAAGTCAGCATCAACATTGCCAACAACCCAATGCAACATGATAGAACCAAACATGTGAAGATTAACAGATTCTTCATCAAGAAAAAGCTGAATAACGGGCTACTAGAGCTAAGTCATGTAGCCACTGAAAAGCGAGTGGTTGATTGCCTCACCAAAGGACTTAATTCATTAGATTTATCTAGGTTATGTGACAAGATAGGCTTAGTGGATATATTTTTTCCATCTTAACGGGAAGTGTTGAGAATTGGACCTTATTTAGGGGGTATTGGTAAAAAGGGAGTACTGAAGAAGTCTAAGTGTTTATTTGTAAAACATTGTAATACTCTATTTAAGCCCATGTTATGAATGTACATATAAGATTTTTACCAATTCATTTTTTTTATTGGTTGATAATTAGCAAGAAAAAGCTTAGATCTTGGTGCACTTTTGATAACTTAATTATTGAAGAGGAAGAATCTGACATAGAGGATGAAATGGGGAGGCAAAATGGAGAAAATTTGAATGAAAGCCGCTAAAAAGTACTATTCACAGAATTTCTGACCCTACTCAAATAAAAGAGATAATAAGAAGCATATCTAAAATGGAAAATGGCCATATTATCTTCATAATTGATGAACTGACAAAAATAATAGGAAAAAAAAACTAACTAAGCATGATATTTTAACAATAATAAGATTCAATATTGATAAAATTAAGTAGAATAAATATAAAGGTCTATGCAAATGTAAATGTAAGCCTCCTAACTAGATGAAATAGTGCAAAGGTTAGAAGTGCTTTCTGTTAAGGAGATGTTCGACAGCATATAACACATGCACAATCAGAGGCTAGATTAAAAGAGCATATCTGCAAATCTTTTGAAAGTACGAAAGCCAAAGAATTACCACCAATAACAAGAGCACAAAGAACAACATTCCTTTTCGATAAATTAGCTTTTGATGCTGCTTCATGTAACTATCTAGCAACACATTCATAAAATATTTATTTAATGTTTCAGAACTAGTAGAAATAGTAATGAAAGCAAAGTTTTGTTGAAGTCTCTGAAAAAAATATACAACCTTTTTAAAAGGGTTCCTCATCTCCCTTGTTTACAGCAGTAAAATCTAATTCATCTAGTGTTATTACAATTTGCTTCATATCTTTCTGTCTTAAATGAGAAGTAAACCTGTAAAAAAAGTTAGGTCAATAACTGCAACATTAACCATAATAAAAACCAAGCATCCATGTTCAAGCAAAAAAATAAAAATAAAAAAAACATATGATAAATCAAAACGGGAACCTAATAGAAAGGAAGAAGAGATCAACTACGATTCCTCTCACTCTCTTTCTCTTTACAACAAAGTTAGATCGAACATAGATGCCAATATTTTAAAGTTTCTACTGATGTGCCTAATACTTTAAGCATGGCAGGCATTAAAAATCACATAAATGACGTTTGTAGCAAACAAAATCACTTAAATAAATAAATATAATATAAACATCAAAACTCATGCAAAAATTGCCTCCACCGACTTACCCTAAAAAACAGATCAAACTCCTTACCACCTCTATTCGTGATCTAAGGAGATGGGATCAGGAACATCGCAATAACAATCCTCTCCTATAAATTTTCTCTCTCCCTCGCAGCTGTCAACCATAACTAGTCTCAATTTCTTCATTCACAAATAGAAACTATCACAATTGAATAATCTGCTCTCAATGTTGTTTCTCTACCAATGGCTTCTTCCCAACAAGACCCTTGCCCAATGCCTCAACTTTCTCCTCATCTTTTGTCACATTTGGTAACACAATTTTCTTTCTCTTTTATTTTCACTTCTGATTCTGATAATTAGCAAAGACATTTTGTTAATTGCAGAAATTTCACTGCACGAGCCTTTACTCTTCTCCTTATTTTGGGAAGGTATGTTAAGCAATTCAATTCTTTTAAAGATTTTTTATATTTTTTATTTATTTCATTATAGGAACAGATATTTATAAATTCATAATTGTATGTTTAATTTTATAAAAGAAGTAATTAATCTTTATTGATTAGGGTAACTATTATTAGTTAAAATACAATTGGTTGTCAATATTATTTTTAGACACCTATTTATGCGTATATGTGATTGCTTGAGAGTCCTAAATATATTAGACTTACGAGCTGATATTCATTAAATATTCTTTCATTTGGTCATACATTGTTTTGAAATTTTGTACTACACAACTCGAGATAGGCAACTTGTATTTATTGATTGTAACTTTTTTTGTTATGGGTATTATCCTTGAAGCATAAGATATGTTGCTTGAATGTCTAATAGATTTGTAGGTTCCCTTGTCATATCTTTTACATTGAATCAGTGCCTTACATACTTTGAAAGGCTATTTCCAATATTTATATTGAAATGCCATATGATATACAGATAGCTCTAACTTGATTAATTATTGAATAAATCATTTTATGTTTGAATAATTGCTAAATAGCATAGCTTGTTTCTTATGCATCTTAATAGTTGGATGCAAAATAAATGATACCTGTGCAAAACATAATCTATTAAAATATATAATAACCTTTGATCATACAGCTCAGGATATTGTTATAACACTTGTTTAAATCAAGATATATATAAAATCCATGCTTTGTGTTATGAACTTCTTGTTAGTAAAACCCTTCTATGAGAATGATTGGCTAGCCCAGTCTATGACCATGCACAGTGTCAACTTTTTCTGGGTCATTAGACTCTACATGGTTGATGAAAACCCTTCCTTTTGTTCTAATTATCATAGCAAATAAAGTGTATATATATATATATATAAGTTGCATTAAAATAAATAGTTGATGAACCATCTTTGCAAATATATGAACATTTCTCATGTGGTTGCACTTGGATAGGTTAAGCATACAAACGCAATGATTATTGTGTTCATATATTATGGTCCTGAACATCACCATAAAGCAAGTCGTCATATAGCAATTGACAATTTTAATCATCCATGTCAACCAATTCAATGGCATAAAAAACCTCGTAAGAAATTACATTCACGGATGACCTGTTCAAAAAGTACTTGAACCAAATAATTACGCCAACCCAAGACCAGATTTTATCTTGTCCTGCATTTCACCAAGGCATTTATCATTTCATGGTGATGGAGAACAAATGCACGACATGGTAAACAAAGTACTAACTAGTGATTACAAGGTAAACATCTCAAATCATGTTAATCATAAATCTCATTTCACCAAGACCCACATCAAGTTCAGAGAATCAATTATATAGTCTAAGAAGCTATTTGCAAGAGAACATGCTTGTACTGCAACACATTTTTGTAGCAAAATGTGCTTTAAAATAATTCAAGTAATTTTTAACAACTTGTCAAAAACTATATTAATAAAAAATATATATATATATATATCAAAGGTAGTTCTACAATAGTTCAATAAGACAAGAACTAAAGCTAACTAGGCCTTGGTAAAATATGAAAAAAGGAGAATTAAACAAAAGAGTAAGCATTTTAAAGAGAATGGATGTACCCCTTTTCATAGACTGTCTTCAAGAGCTGTAGCACCTAACATAATCAAGTACCTCTCAATTTTTTCAGGAGCGGCATCCACCATTTCATCATGATTAGAATTTATAGCATTACTAGCTTTCAAAAACTCATGATGCCACATGTTGAACTCTTCTTCATTAATCACACAGTAAGCAATAATCATTGTACGCAACCGAGCCACTGAGTACTTGTTAATGATATCCTTAGTTGCCCACTCAAGCATTCACTCACTCTTTGCAAGTCTGCTAAAGATTACACTGAAGCAAAAATTCGATGTGATTAACGTATTTACTCAAACCTAAGAAGTAGACAAACTATAGAATTACAAGAGATTCACATTAGTACAAACATGTTTGCACCCTTGCATAAGACCAAAACTTGACCCTCATCAGTCATTACAACAACAGACATTCTCTTACGAGAACTGCAAAATGATGATGTGTAGAGAAATTTATATGTTCTGAGAAGAAGGAAAAGGATCTCTCAGGTATTAACTTCGAACAAAAACATTTGCACAAAGAGAAGGCGAAGAAAGTTGGTCAATTGTAGCAGCTAGTTACTGTTCTGCCAAGACAAGGTTCAATATCATGCATTGATATGCTTAACTGGGGTTTTTCATAAAATTTGAAACCCAATTTGCTTGCGGCCACTACAAAAGTTGCTTCATCCGGTGACTCAGTTCCATAAGAAATGTCATCAGGTTTACTCTCAACCACAGTGATGGCAGTATGACAAACAGCCAAGACACGAAAGAACATCTGTATAAGATCATGATGAGGGTCCTTAACCCAAAACCCATTCATCAACCGACCATCAGAGAAACTAAGGGTGTGTTTGGGGAAGTTTTAGCTGATAGTTGTCCCAAGAAGTTGCTGCGGGGAAGCTGCTGCTGGGAAGCTGACTGATGGTTTGTTTTAGCTGTTTGAAAACAATTGTATGGCAGTTTTTTTCTAGATCAATGTCCATTCTGCTCATGTTTAGTAATGTTGTTCATAACAGAACTATCAGAGTCATATATTTGATACTTTAGAAGTAGAAATCCACTCCAGAACAGTACAAAAGTTAAAATACACACTTCACTTAACAGCGAATATCAAGAGTGCAAAAAAGTCAAAACTATTAAAATTATAATTAATATAATGATTATATTATTTTTAACATGCTGACGGTGAATGTCCCGTGCTACACTGTCCACCAATGATAATATTCATTCGCAATCACCGTCGACCCTAGAATCCGCGAGACTATCTGCCCACCGGAATAAGTCACACTGCTATACAATGATCCACAAGCAGCTATAAAACTGTCTCCCATAGTTATGGGTCCGACGTGATATCAAAAAAGAAATCTTTATTCCGCAGTGGCAGAGCAATTGTCGGGATGTCCCTGAAATCCTTGAGCTCATCTTTCTTGAATGCTACAAAAGACTGCATTAGAAAAAACAGAAATTGAATTTGCTAAAAGAAGTAATTACAAATTTACACTTACAAATAGCAAAAAAATTTTAAACCAGCAATATAAAATATATAAGGTACAAATGCCTTTGAATAAAAGAAATATAACACTGAAAGCTCACTATACAATATGAATGTTAAAAATGTTTTCACAAAGGAAATAATTACACATAGTACTGAATAAATTACAAATAATACAATCAGTCTCCTACTAAAGCATTAGTAATTTTTTCCCTTAGCTCCATCATTTCGCTCGCACCATCCCCTTCTCTAATACAGATAATGGAATGATCATTCTCAACTCTTGATAGGGAATGTCCGAGGTGGCACTCAAATGCTTTTGGAGGTACATACTCCTGATCTTCGTCGGTCCTACAAAATTCAATGTCGTTACGAGAAAGATGTCGTCTAATATAATTGTGCAGAGTCATCGTGACAATCACAATCTGGACCTATTTGGGAAACGGGTAAGATGGAATATTGCGAACTATAACCTATTTCTTCTTCCAAACATCAAAAGTCCTCTCGATGATACCGTGTAAGGAGAAATGTCTTTTATTAAACAACACTTTTTTGCCACGTGTAACATTACTGGCTCGCTCGAAATCAAGTATGTGATATCTTGTATCAGGAAATGACTTAAGATACTCTCGCTACAAAGGATATCTAGCATCCACCAAATAATATTTGCTTAAGATGTATTGCGTAATTAGTATGAAAGTTAGAGTGAATCACCAAAGCATTTGGGGCTCCAGCATGCCTCGAGAAGGATATGGGAAGTTGTAGTGGGTATTCTGCGTTGCAGCTTTGAAATCCTATTGTCATGCGCACTACCCTCCCAACTGAGCATAACAAAATTAAAGCACATGTTGAAGTCGCAAACAGTCATGACATTCTGCGTAGGGGCCCCACAACATCCGATAAATACGATCTTCTCATTATTTGGAACCCATGCATCAACTTGTATTCAATCAATTGCTCTGATGCAATCATAATCAAATAAGAATGAGTTTTTAATGTACCGCTTGTATATTTAAAACTTACTACAATTAATTAGAAATGTTGTCTTAAAGAACAACACGTAACGTGCATTGTGTGAAATCTCAATAGGAGTCATTTCGAACATTGGATCCGTTAGTTTGATGACTTGTGTAGAAAGGTTCACAAGTGCTTTAAGACCCACCGAGAAGTATCTACTAAGAGAGGGTTTTATTAAAATTTAGAAGTACACATTGCTAGAGCTTTTCGCTTTATCTCTAAGAGAGGGTTTATTTCCACACAATTTTTGTATATCAATAACATTTTGGTATCAGAAATTTATGAATAAAAAATCATAATTTCTTATTAAAATTTAGAAGTAATATATTATTGATTTGCTGTGAAGATTTAAAGTATGTGTGTGTGTGTACACACACACACACACATAAAGAAAAACATTTTTTTTATGAAAATTATATTATTATTACATTTATATACAAGTAAATATAACAATCATTTTAGCATGACAATATTATCCATGTTAACATATATTATATTGTATGATAGGATCAAGTTAGCACGAATCTCAAAGTGAAACATTGGTACACATCAAAACAAGAGGTACCCATAGTCAAAGTAAGCTAAGCCCTTGTCATACACTAATTCAACTTGTTGGAGTAAAGATTGATGTTGGATCAAGAGAAAGGCATCCCATAACTTGGTCAAGTCCTCTCTATTTTGTATGAGTGCTGATAGGCATAATGGGCCGAATGAAAGAAACGACATTCTCTCGGACGAAGGAAAAAGACAGATCAAAGATTAAACTTGGGCTACAAACATGTTCTTTCGCTGAAGAGCACCTATGCGAGTCCCGTGTCACTCGGCACACCAGTGTCGAATGAATCAATTTACTATAGATGGGCTACAACCTTTATGATTGACCGATCAATTTGTTATTAAATATATCTATAAATCGAAATTGTATAAAAGACCTTAGTATCCTTTTGGCCCTTCCAGAAATAGAGGTCTTAACTGTAATTGTATGTTTCAGATATCTTGTATAGCTATAACTAGGGGATCATTTTATGAACAAGGGGGTCACAGGCTCTCATTTTACTGTTTATTTCTTGCTTATCTTCTATTTTTCACTCCTACATGCTTAATTTCTTGGAAATGATATTTTGAACAATTTAAAATTCAATATATATATATATATATNGTGCTAGATTTGTAAATTTCCCATGCTTTTAACATTCCACTTCTGCAGAGAGGATGAGGCAAAGGAGGCCATGCTCTATAGCTACTGGCAAAGTTTCTCCGGCTTTGCTGCCTCACTCAACTCAACACAAGCCACCAAAATGGCCAGTAAGAAGCTTAAAAATTAAACAATGGTACGCAGCCATTGCCTTAACTACGGAGCTATAATGAAACTGATTCAAGAAAGTGAAAACTTTTGCAGAGATGAAAGAAGTGATTTCTATTTTCAGAAGCAAGACATTAAAGCTGCATACAACAAGAAGCTGGGATTTCATGGGTCTAACTCTTTTCAATACCGAAGCTGCTCCAATGCAATTGGAATATGGTGACGATGTTGTAATTGGCATCTTTGACACAGGTTTTCCCACCAAGTATCCTTCTTTACCCTCAACTTTTCCATCTTCGGTTCAGATTTTTCATTACAGTACAAAATTCATCTTTCTTCAATCTTTTCTTCCTCTCGCCCTTTCATCTGAACAGCACCTAAGCTTCTAGGTCTTTCAGTTCTGTGGATTTATGAAATTTGGGATTTAAAGCTCAAATTTTAAGTTTGATTCATGTTAAATCTGAATTTAATAAATCCAAAAAAAAAAAAAACTAATAAATCCGAACTAAATCCTAAATGCTCCTGCAGGTATATGGCCAGAATCGGATAGCTTTCGACCTAACCCTACGTTGGGAAAAATTATTCCATACGGACGGACACCGTATGCAAGATGCAGATCCTGAGGTGATTCACGGTCAGAATGTATTTCGGTGAGCCCCACCTAAATTTTTTTAAAAAAAACTGAAATATATCATGACCGTAGATCACCGTGATCTACGGTCAGGATCGGACACCACATGCAGAGATGCATGCGGTGTCCGTACGCAATAATTTCTCATACGTTGGGCCCTATTCCCCGCAAATGGCGCGGGAGGTGTGTGGCCGGAGAACGCTTCGATCCCGCCACCGACAGCAATTGAAAGATCGTCGGAGCTCGATACTACCTGTCGGGCTTCGAGCGTGATTATGGCGCTATGAAGCAGAATTTTGCACTCCCCACGGCCGGCTCGGCCACGACTCGCATACCGCTTCCACAGCCGCCGGATC
>JXCR01058858.1:186796-218321 GCA_002079205.1 Phalaenopsis hybrid cultivar
TATATATATATATATATATATATATATATATATATATATATATATATATTGTATTGTTACTTATCGCGCTGTTAATTTAAAATAAGATTCGGATCTTCAAGAAATCTACTGTTACTTTAACAGTTGTTCATGATGAGGACCAATTTGTATTAATTCATTTCAAGATGGAGGAGTTTCATGGTTGGGTTACTTTTGTGAATGCAAGTTCACTTTTGCAGGACAAGTACTTGTTATAACATAAGTTAAAACTGAGAATTGGTTTGTGTGGGGTGATTTCAACATGATAATGAAACCTGTTGAAAATAGGGGGAAGCAGGTGTGACACTGCATTTATAAATCTTTTTTGTGACTCTGTTTCTGATTGAGGCCTTTTTGATCTGGGTAACTCTGGTTCTCCTTTCACCTGGAGAAGGGGATTATTCTCTCAAAATCTAGACCTTTTTTTGGCAATTATCATTTTCTGAATTACTATCCAATTATTCGGGTCCAACATTTAAATCTTGCATCTTTTGATCATAATCTCATTTTGCTTAATTTGAATTTCAATGTCAGACCTTCCATTTCCAGTTTTAAATTTCTAAATATATGGGCTACTCATGATATTTTCTTAAGTCTTGTTCAATAGGTGTGGAAATTTGATGTTATTGGGACAACTTGGTTTATCCTATGGCAATTGCACAAAAAGTTAGCTACTAATTCAAAGAAATGGAACTTTCAGGTTTTTTGTAATGTTCACACCAAAGTGTTGGAGGCTCGTCAAACTGTTGATCAATTAGAGTTTCAGGATGTTGGTTCACCTAATTTGGTGGACGCTGTGGCAAAGGTTCGCCTAGCACTTTTTGATACAATCTCTTTGGAGGAAGAACTTTTATAGCAAAAGGCTAATGATATCTCCTTTAGTGCTAGTGACAGAAACACAAAATATTTTCATGCTACTCTTAAGCATAGAAGAAATATAAATAATATTATGAAGATAAGAAATGCCAATGGTGATAGCTTTACTAATAATGATGACATTGGTTACATTGTTGTTCATTACTTTACCGATCTTTTTCAATCCAATATACATGTTAATCCTGTTGATCCAGAACTTTTTGTTGATGAAAGAGATTATATTACTGAACTCTCACTATCTCAAGTTCCTGATGAAAAGGAAGTTCTTTCTGCCTTTAAATGTATTGGTCCTAGTAAAGCCCCTAGGTCCGGATGTGTTTTCTCCCTCCTTCTATGTACATTGTTGGGACATTATTAAGAAGGAAGATATTCTTGTTATACATAGTTTTTTTCCTTGGGGACAACCCATGTAAGTACTTCAGCTCGGCATTGATTGTGCTTATTCACAAGAGTAATGATAAGATAAGTTGGGATAATTTTCGGCCTATATCCCATACCACTGTCATTTCTAAAGTTTTGAGTAAGTTGATTGTGAATAGATTAGAGTCATATTCATCCAAAATTATCTCCCCTCAACAATCTGCTTTTATTAAAGACGGTGAGTTATTGATAACATATTGCTTGCCTAAGAGATGATTGAAGGCTTAGATAAAAAATGTAAAGGGGGCAATATGGTTCTTAAACTTGATATAAAAAAGTCATTTGACACTATTAGCTGGGATTTCATTCTTATTTTTTTGCAAGCCAAGGGTTTCCATCATGATTTTTTCTTACTTATTAAAAGATGGTTAGAGAATAACCATTATACTGTTCTTGTCAATGGTAAAGCATATAGTTTCTTTTCTGCACAAAGAGGTATTAAGAAGGAAGATCCTCTCTCTCCCACTATTTTCATTATTGCTTTTGACTACTTCTCCTGGCTTGTAAATTGTTTGCAGATTCAACATCCTCATATTCAATACTCTCATAAATCTAAAATTTTTGTTAGTCATCTTGCTTATGCTGATGATGTCATTTTATTCTCTATGTTAGGAAGTCTGCTATTAAAGTTATTATGCATTCTTTGAATGACTTTCAGAGCATGTCTGAATGAATTTTCAACAAAGCAAAATGTTCCTTATACTTTGAGAAATCTGTGCATAACAATATTGAAAGTTGGGCAATTTATTTTACTAGCACATCTCCCCATTAAATACCTTGGGTTAATATTCTGAGAGGATGGAGGAAGCAAACTCAAATGGATGAAGTGGTGGACAATATTAAATCCAAAATTAATGATTGGAGAAATATTTTCATATCTAATGGTGGTAGCCTAACCTTGCTGAAAAGTGTTTTCCTTAGTCTTCCTTTGTATGTAATGCAGGTCTTTATGACTAAGAAGAGTACTAGAAAACACTTGAAATACTCTTCAATAAATTTCTCTGGTCTCGTGGTGGAACTAGTAAAATTTGGACTGACTGGAAAAAATTATTTAAACCTTGTCTATCTGAGGCACTTAGTTTTAAAACTTTTCAACAATTAATTGATATAAATATGTATAAGCTATGATTTAAATTTAGAGCTGGCGATTCACTATGGGCCCAATTTATGACCATAAGTATTGCACATCTGCATATCCCTCCATTGTTACATGGAACGCTAGCTACTAATTTTATTTTTTTGGATGTGGGAGATGGAAAGATATCCTTTTGGCATGACCAATGGGGTATGTCCAACCTCACAGATTTCCCTCACTCTATTTCTGATACACATTTACTTGTCTCTGATTGTTGGAATGATAGGAGCATAAACCTTACTAAAATTATGTCTTTAATGGAAGATAAAGCTTTTTTAATCTCTAAAACTCCTATACAAACTCAGAGGAAAGATATTCCTATGTCGAAATTTTTAATCCACAGTGTCCATTACCAAAATACTATATTCACAAATTCATAATTTTCAAAAATGGAGGTTGGGTACTCTGATATGGCATGCTCTCATTTCTCCCTCCACCACTTTTTTCTTATGGATTTTCTCCTCCATGTTACCTTTAGATGACATTCTTAGGTTGAAAGGGCTGAGATTAGCTTTCTTTTGCTATATCTGTAAAGGAGATGTTGAATCCTTTTCTCACCTATTTTATGAATACTCTTTTGCCAGAGAAATTTGGGCAAACCTTGGTAGAATGTTTGGGATTCATTGGGGCCTCTGATTCTGTATGGAGGATTTTCTGGGGGCTTGGAAGGAAGCAAGCTATATAAACAAAAAATTGAATTATTTCCCTCTTATGGTGTTGTGGTTCATTTGGTCTGCTAGAAATAGTTACAAACATAATACTTCACCTCCCACCCACTCTATTACTGTTTCTTATATCCTTGTTAACTATCATAAAGCTTGTAGAAATCTGAGATGTGGTGGTGATTTACATATGCCTTAGAGGGGTAGGAGACCAACTTTGTTAAGTTGGCAGTCCCCCTCCACTGGCTGATTTAAAGCCAATAAAGATGGAAGCTGGTTTTCTAATGTTGCAAGGGTTGTTGGCCTCTTTCGAAATAAAATAGGGAAATGCATTGTCTACTTTACCTCACCTATCATTGCTTCATCTCCTCTTGTGGCAGAGGGTTGGGCAATCATGCTGGTGTTGATGGTTTATGTCTCTTTTAATCTGAGATGTGTTGTTATTGAGACTAACTCACAAACTCTTTTTAACATACTTACTGAAGCAAAAAATCTTGTCTGGTTTCTTACTTGCTTACTAAATCATATAGCAGCCATTATCAATACTAATCAACTTATGGATCAATATAGTTTTATATATAGGGAGGGTAATTCCCCTGCTGATTGGCTCTCTAAGCAAGGGGTTGCTGACATTACTATTGGCACTAAACCTACCTCCTCTCTTAATACCCTCCTTCTGGGTAATATGTTGGGTACTCCTTACATTAGGAGTTAGCTTTTCTGTTTCTATTGCTGCATTTAGCTTTGTATTTGAGATGATTACCCTTGATGACAATATGTTTTTTTCTCTTCTGGCTTCATCCAGTAGCTCAATTTGATCATTTTGATACTCTTCTACTTCTACTTCACATCTACTAAGGGTTTATCTTCTTTTGATTGCTGGTTGGAGTTCCCCCAAGAATGTAACAAATGATATTTTCTCTACATTGATAGCTATAAGCTGCTGCAGGTTATTCGACTGGTTCCAGGCGTATGAAGATAATTTGACTTTTGGATCAGGTTTTTGGCAAGTGACCTTCTTGCTGCATGTTATTTTGCAAGTTATTCTTGCTATAAGTTGTTGCATTTGGTTCTCTTTGAAGGATTGGTGCAGGTTCCTGGCCTGTGAAGATAAATTTGGTTTTTTCATTTTAGAAAGTGTAAGATTTTTTGTCTTTTAGATCAGGTTTTCTTATGGTGTTTCTTTGTGGTTTGGAAATTCTCTGCCACAATCTTTTTCTAACCTAGTGGCAGTAACTTCTCTACAGATTTGGAGTGCTTGCAAGGTGGTTGTCATTGGTTTTGTTGCAGTTTTCTACCCACTCTACAATGCTTTATGTATTTTTTGCTTGTGTTGGCTTCTCGGGTGTCTTCACCTTCAGCTTCGCATCACACCGACTACACTTGATAACTTGGCTGGGAGTGTTATTTGGATGGCGTCTGCCTGGAGTGCTTACTGGTTTTTGCTTTGCTCTTTTCCTGGTTGTATTTATTGGCATAGATATACTTTTTATTTTGGGTTTTTTTTTGTGCTTTGGAGGTATACTCATTCTTGCGTGGAGTTGTACTAAAGGATGTGGAACCCTTAGGGGTGTGTTTCCAGTATTTAGTCTTTTTAGATTTGGGGATCCACCTCCCCCTCCCCATTTTTTGTAACTCCTTAATTAATAGAATCGAAGCAACAATACTCCTCTATTTTTTTAAAATTATATATATTATAATTGAGGATCATATATGTAATTTGATTGACTTCTCTATTTTTTTTAAAGTATAAGACTCTAGATTAACATTGAATGAATGCGTGTGTGTTTGACAAGCCTTGGTCTGTTGGTGGCGGGGTCACTGTAAATCCCCTTAGGTCAAAGATTTGATCCCATCATAGCGCGGGTGCTCTGAAATTTTAGGTACATAATGCAGGCTCTCATCATGGGGCCAAAAAGCGCATGAGAAATTGATATTTGAGCTCTGCCAAATATTCATTTCCTTATATATATATNTAAAGCAATGGATGATAAGGACGCAGAAGAGGAGAAGGACGCAGAAGACGAGGCTTCTTCTTCGTCGTCGTCCTCCGAGTCGGAGTACGATTCTGAGTACGATGACGAGGGAGAATACGATGATGAATACTCGTCGTCCGATGAAAAGGATAACTCACCGGAGAATAACTTCCGGCGATTCTCCGAGGCTCTTGATAACAGCACCAACAAGAAGCTGGAGGAGGAGGAGGAGAATAGTTACCGCGAGCCCGAGGAGTTGTTCAATTTCCCTAGGGACCCTGAGAATTGGAGGGAGGAGGATCTTAGGGAGCTTTGGGCCGACGCCCCCAGGGGGATTGCGAAGACCGGCTGGGATCCTGTTTGGGCGGAGGAAGACGATTGGGAGGCCATCAATCAGGCGAGTAAGGAGGGGAGGAATCCGGTCATTGCACCGTTCTACGTTCCTTATCGCAAGCCTTTCCCAGTGATTCCTGACAACCACTACGATATCTCTAATCCGAAGTCCGTGATCGAGGAGCTNAAATCCGAAGTCCGTGATCGAGGAACTGGATAGGATTGAGGAGTTTCTCAAGTGGGCCAGCTTTGTGTTTGCCGATGGAAGCACGTATGAAGGAACTGTTTGGGATGACTGTGCCCATGGAAAAGGTGTTTATGTTGCGGAGCAAGGACTTGTCAGGTATGAAGGAGAGTGGCTTCGGAATGAAATGGAGGGACACAGTGTTGTAGAAGTTGATATTCCTGATGTGCAACCTGTGCCGGGATCAATTTTGGAAGCCAAAATGCGTGAAGAAGGTAGAATAATAACAAGAGATTTTATGACGCCAGAAGATAGAAGATGGTTAGAAATGGACATAGAGGACACACTTCATCTGGTTGGTGGTAACAGGGAAATTCCATTCTATGAAAATGATGAATGGGTGAAGGTTTTTGGTGAAAAGCCAGAGAAAGGCCGGTATCGATATGTAGGCCAATAAAGATGAAAGGGCTGAGAGGGCCTTCAATCTGCCCACTTTGCTATGCTGCTGAAGAAACCTTAGATCACCTATTTTTCTCATGTTCCCTCTCACAAGAAATTTGGCCAGGTTTAATCAAGCTCATGAATATTAATAATCACAGTATAAGCTGGCTTAAATTCTCTACTAGCTGGGAAGAATGGCATAACAACAGCCTTTGGGTGATACCCTGTATTGTGGCTTGGTTCATATGGATGTAAAGAAACCAAAACAAATTTGATGAGAAGCTTTCAGGGTCAAAATCTGTGATTATTAATTGTATCTCTTATATTCAGAAACTGATCAAGTTTCATCATTTCCCTAATGTTATAAAGCACTGGACTCCAGGAAACAATACCCCTCTTCTTCAGTCTTTCAAACTAATCCTTTGGAGTCCTCCCTCTACTGGTTGGTTGAAGGTCAACACTGATGGCAGCTTCTCAAGTGGTTATGCTGGTATTGGAGGAATCTTCAGGAACCCCCATGGTTCTCCCATTCTGTATTTCACTGCTCCTGCTGTGGCAATGGATGCTCTAGAGGCTGAATTCATAGCTATCCACTGGGCTATCAGAATTGCTTGTTACTGCAATATGCGTCATTTGATTATAGAAACAGATTCTACTAATTGTATTAAAATGCTTCTTCATGATGAAACACCCCCTTGGAATTTAACCAGATGGAATAATCTGTTAGTTGCCCTACTACCCAGACACATGATCAATATCAATTATATTCCTAGAGAGGGTAATCGTCCAACTCATTGGCTTGCCTCCCAGGGTAGAAATACTGAACAGATTTTTGTTGGGCTGACACTTACACCTGAGTTAAAATTCCTGCTGATTGGTGACAATTTGACACTCCCCTATATCAAATGTATGTAACTGCTATGGGAGGTAGATCCTTGGGGGAAGGTATTGAGTTACATAGTGTTAGGCTTTACTGTTGGTCCTTGTGTGTAATTTCTATTTATGTGTCCATACAGATACATGAGCATCATGTGTTCCCTATTTCATTTTCAGCTTTTGGGAGGGTATATTTCTCCAACTTTTGTAATCCCCATTTAGTTCTTTATTAACATGTAAGGAGCCTTAGTTGCTCTTTTCCTTTTAAAAAATATATATATATATATGACGGCTATAAATAACTAGTGTTTTTATGAAATTTCCTGTGCCTTGAATTTATTATTATTATTATTCCTTATCTTCTTGTTATTATTATTTTGGCTTCTGTTTTCTCAAGTTCTTTATAATTTTGAATGTAATCCCGAAATCTTCAACACATTGTAAACTCCCCCAGGCTTGACATATTCTAAGAAAACANTTTCTTGTTATTATTATTTTGGCTTCTGTTTTCTCAAGTTCTTTAAAATTTTGAATGTAATCCCGAAATCTTCAACACATTGTAAACTCCCCCAGGCTTGACATATTCTACGAAAACAGGAATTCAAATCATTATTCCTTATTTAATCGAAGGTCTTCTAATCCTTTTTCTTTCACTTAATAATAGAATATATATAATCAGTATTAAAAGATAGTAGGTAATTTGAATATATTTATCAAAATGGCTCCAAATTCAAATCTTAATGATAGCAAAAATTAATGGTCAAATTTGAAAATCAAGTCCTGCATACGTGGCTAATCATTCCACCAACAATTGGCTAAGGGAACCAACTACTCATCAGTGTTATTTTAGTACAACTAAATATTTGATTGATTTAATATTAAAAAAAGTTGAATTGATTTAG
The DNA here is from genome assembly GCA_002079205.1 of Phalaenopsis hybrid cultivar. Taxonomy (NCBI): domain Eukaryota; kingdom Viridiplantae; phylum Streptophyta; class Magnoliopsida; order Asparagales; family Orchidaceae; genus Phalaenopsis; species Phalaenopsis hybrid cultivar. The sequence goes on from JXCR01058858.1 coordinate 194,620, forward strand.
TTCATCTCTCTGGCTGGACGCTAGAAATCGTCTTTACTATTATCGCATTTTAACTATNAGAAGGTCTTCTAATCCTTTTTCTTTCACATAATAATAGAATATATATAATAAATACTAAAAGATAGTAGGTAATTTGAATATCTTTATCAAATGGCTCCAAATTCAAATATTAATGATAGCAAAAATTAATGGTCAAATTTGAATATCAAGTCCTACATACGTGGCTAATCATCCCACCAATAATTAGCTAAGGGAACCAACTACTCATCAGGGTTATTTTAGTACAACTAAATAATAGATTGATTTAATATTAAAAAAATGTTGAATTGATTTAGTTCATCTCTCTGGCTGGACGCTAGAAATCGTCTTTACTATTATCGCATTTTAACAATNTCCACCAATAATTAGCTAAGGGAACCAACTACTCATCAGGGTTATTTTAGTACAACTAAATATTAGATTGATTTAATATTAAAAAAATTTGAATTGATTTAGTTCATCTCTCTGGCTGGACGCTAGAAATCGTCTTTACTATTATCGCATTATCCACATATTCATTCTTGGATGCATTTAAAAAATCAAATAACAAAAAATAAGTTTAAGAATAAAATATATTATAATGCATTANAATCCATTCTCACGGGAGCTTGGACATGTGCATTCTCGGATGCATTTAAAAAATCAAATAACAAAAAATAAGTTTAAGAATAAAATATATTATAATGCAGTATAATGTAGGGATATAGATGATTCACGAGAATTTAGAAAAGAAAAATTCACTCATTTTGGCAATTTTTCTTTTCAATATTTCGTTTATCCATTCTTTTTTATTTTGTTATTTATTAAAATTTATTAAGTTTTTTTTTTTTTTTGAAGACTGGCCTCCTCAATCAATGAGACTTTATCTCTCATGTAGATTCCAAATTTTGTGATGAATGTTGAACCCAAATAAATTCAATTTTGTTGGTAAGTTCGAATAATTTCAAAGGGTTTGAGATGATTTTTGGATAAAATTGGGTAGTTTGGGTAATTTTTGAAAGATTAGGGTTTCAAGGGCAATTTGGTAGTTTTGAGAAAGTTTGGGGACAAAAGACTAAGTAGGGTATTTGGGTAGGATGAAATCAATTGAGGATTCTAATCATAAAATTACCCTTTTTTTAGCCATTAGAGCAAGGGAGCTCCCACTATGAATCCTCCATGTGCTGGTCTTAGACAAATCCTAGCCTNAGACAAAAGGCTAAGTTGGGTAATTGGGTAGGATGAAATCAATTGAGGATTCTAATCATAAAATTACCCTTCTTTTTAGCCATTAGAGCAAGGGAGCTCCCACTATGAATCCTCCATGTGCTGGTCTTAGACAAATCCTAGCCTGGGACTAATTGTTTAGAGGACCATCCACATGAGTTTCTAAAACAGAAAGGAATCAAGCTAGGCATGTTTAGTTAAGGGTTTAGGTTGTGAGTGAAAGTGTGTGGTTTTAAGTGTGTGTGTGCAAGCTTTTTACCAAGGCCAGACCACCTAGGGTTTACCTTAAGGCCTTACCATTCTATAGGGAACTCCTCTAGAACTTCCTTATGCTTGGCTTCATCCTAATAAGTGCTAGAGGTTAGCATTAAGCATACAAAACTCTAAGATGAAAAAAGAAGAGTTTTAGAATTTCTAATGGTAAGGGCTCCAGCACTAGTCTTCTAGGATAGTCAACAAGAAAGTTCTATGACTAGATCCTAGGCTTCTAGAGAAGAGAGACTAGACCTCAACAAAAGTGAGGTCAACAAATGGACCTTCAATAGGTGTGGTGTGCCAGGAAAACACACTGCACGTATTGACGTTGACCAAATAGATCAACAAAACCAACACAATAGTCCGAGCCAACATGCTCAGAGAAGAATAGAGGAAATGTAGAGAAGGCTTCCGCTGAGGAGTACTAAAGGAGTCTTGGATCAAATTTGAAGACTCAAAAACTTTCTCCGGGGATTGGAGGGTGTACCTTCAAAATGTCAAATTCAAGGGTGAATTTGAAATTTACAAAGTGATTTATGCTTGTTAACCCAAGTGAGGGGTTACACGACGGATTTACAGAGACAACCATCACGAAAACTGATGTTGTGGGGAAGATTTGACATGATTTTGATGACTTAATTTTAATTTTTATCTTGAGTTTGATTTTGTGAAAATTTAACTTTGGAAGGAAAAAATATGTGAAGAGACCAGTTTGAGATGGAATGCACGGGACTCACATCCTGCTCAAAAGACCGATCAAAGGAAAAGAGTGCTACGATGTGAAGGAAAGCGCAGGGAATCACATCCAACCCAAGAGGTAACGAAAGTGCTGAGAAATGAGAATAGGATGCCTTACTCCATTTAAGGTGGTCTTATATCTACCTCAAAGATTTGTGAATGTCATATTAGGAAGGAAAACAAGGGACTCACATCCAACCTATGAGGTGACGAAAGCGCATAGAAATGAGAATAGGATTCCTTACTCCATTTAAGGTGGTCTTATACCCATCTCAAAGATTTGTGAATGTCACATTAGGAAGGAAAGCACAGAGTCTCATATTCAACCTAAGAGGTAACGAGCTACGTTGGGAAGGAAAGCTCATGAATTCACATGCAACCCAAGAGATAACAAAAGTGCTGAGAAGAGAATCAGATGCCTTGCTCCATTCAAGGGGCCTCACAACGATCTCAAAGATTTGTGAATGTCACATTAGGAAGGAAAGCACAGGGACTAACATCCAAACTAAGAGGTGATGAGCTACATTGGGAAGGAAACCCAAGAGGCGGAAGGGAATCAAAATTTAGATATTGACCACGAGATGGGAACTGGAATTTAGGTACCAGCCTAGGAAAGAGAATCAAATGTCTTGTTTCCAATCAAGGGGGTCTCACACTGATCTCAAAGAGGGTGTCACATTAAGAAGGAAAGCTTAGAGACTCGCATCCAACCTAAGAGGTAACAAGCTACATTGGGAAAGAAAGCTTAGAGACTCACATCCAACCCAAGATGTAGGGAATTATAATTTAGGTATTGATATACCTAAAATATATAGTATTTTTATAGACACTTTTATGCCTAATTTTGAGATATTGTGATTTAATGAAAGATATTTATGTGTTTTTCTTTCAGGTAAAATCAAATAGATGAAAAATCCTAAAAGGAGTAAAAAATGGTCAAATTTGAAGCAAAAATGAAGATGGTGCAAAAATTGAACTGAGGCGCCTAAGCACCCAGAACTGACGTCTAAGCTCCAGAGGCTCGTGCCTAAGTTCCAGGTACCCCACGCTTAAGCACCAAACGTAATTATTTGATGCTTCATTAAATTTAGATGAATTTTTGAAGAGGTATTTGAAGCAACCTTTGGTAAAAATGTAGGAAACAACCCATGGACACGAAAATTCATTTAATTGCCTTTTGAAAGGAGAAACTTCTAGAAGATTCATTGAATGAAGACACGTTTTGAAGAGACACCAAGACACCTTTTGGATTTTTATTAAAGAAAACTTGGATCATCAAAAGAAGAGGTCAACCATCAGCCATTAAAGCCATCAATCATCCAAGTAACTGCCGCCACCGCCGGCGACCACTTTCTTTTTATTTTGATTATTAGTTTTGTATTGTGAGTGAAGGATTAGATTTCAAAGGAACTTCANTCGAGATGGAAACTGGAATTTAGGTACCAGCCTAGGAAAGAGAATCAAATGTCTTGTTTCCATTCAAGGGGGTCTCACACCGATCTCAAAGAGGGTGTCACATTAAGAAGGAAAGTTTAGAGACTCGCATCCAACCTGAGAGGTAACAAGCTACATTGGGAAATAAAGCTTAGGGACTCACATCCAACCCAAGATGTATGGAATTATAATTTAGGTATTGATACACCTAAAATATATAGTATTTTTATAGACATTTTTATGCCTAGTTTTGAGATATTGTGATTTAATGAAAGTTGTTTATGTGTTTTTCTTTCAGGTAAAATCAAATAGATGAAAAATACTAAAAGGAGTAAAAAAGGGTCAAATTTGGAGCAAAAATGAAGAAGGTGCAAAAATTGAACTGGGGCGCTTAAGCACCCAGGACTGACGCTAAGCTCCAGAGGCTCTTGCCTAAGTGCCAGGTACCCCACGCTTAAGCGCCAAAAGTAATTATTTGATGATTCATTAAATTTGGATGAATTTTTGAAGAGGTATTTGAACTAACCTTTGGTAAAAACGTAGGAAACAACCCATGGACACGAAAATTCATTTAATTGCCTTTTGAAAGGAGAAACTTCTAGAAGATTCATTGAATGAAGACACATTTTGAAGAGACATCAAGGCACCTTTTGGATTTTTATTAAAGAAAACTTGGATCATCAAAAGAAGAGGTCAGCCATCAACCATTAAAGCCATCAATCATCTAAGTAACCGCCGTCACCACCGGCGACCACTTTCTTCTTATTTTGATTATTAGTTTTGTATTGTGAGTGAAGGATTAGATTTCAAAGGAACTTCAAGACATTTGGTGGAGAGGAATTGAGATAAGTGTTTATTTTTGTAACTATACTTGGTTTTAATTTAGATTTCTTATTTTTGTGCTTGATTTCTACTTTTAAACTCATGTGTGGTTATGTTTTCTCCATGGATTCTGAGTAGTTTTATTTATCTTTTACCTTAAAATGATAAGTAATTAAGTATTTAAAAGAAGTTGTGTGAAGTATTAGATTTCAATGTTGGAAGAAGTTGTGATGTTTTAAAACCTTGCACTTTTCTTAANCATTTACTTCTTAATTTTAGCAATTAAGATGTTAATACCTGTTGTGAGAACATGCAAGATCCGAGATGGTATGGTCTCTGTCAACAAATGGTTATAATCATATATTGATTTAATGAATGAGAATGTAGTTCATGGGTTTGAGTGTAAATAAATTTGTAAATAAACTTTTCAAGGGTGTAGAATTAGTGGACTTTAGAGTGGTAGGCTAAAGCTCTCAATTTGATTTATAGTTTTAGGTTTTGATATAAGATTTTAGCTCCCAAGTGGAGGGACAAGTGGGAACTCTATAGTAAGAGCTAGTAGCTTCCCTACCTAACCGGTCTTCAAGACTATTCAAACTATAGATTTGCCAATGTTCTTAGTAATATCTCTAGTAAGGGTAAAGAATAATATTACTTCCACAATAAAATTTTTATACTTATTATTGATTCATGATAAGGAAAAGATATTTTACTTATATCACCTTCACTTACAAATATTTAGTTAAATTAATTAGTTGCTTACAATAGTTTCATAAATCCAAAAAATTACAAAAAGAATCAAATTTTTATTCCTATTATAGCATCTTAAGTTTAAGTAAGAATATTTTGCTAAGTAGATTTTTGTCATCTAAACTTTCTAGTTTTCCAAAGTGCATATTATTATTTTCGTTGTGGGTTCGATATTCAGGGCTTAATCAAATATCCTATATTACTTGATAAAGACACGTATACTTACGTAGTATCCCTTATTTAAATATTATAATTGTATTCTTATTTCTTTCATAGTGGAAAACTTACTTAGTTTTGGCTTTGGATCACATTTTTGGCTTTGTTGCAAATTAAGAATAACTATTAAGGAAATTAAACTATGATCACATACATCGCATTTTACTTCTATACAGAAGAAAGTCAGGCCCAAGTTTTTTGTGCCATCATCGGGGAAATTTGAAAAATTTTGAAAAAGTCTTTAGAAAGCAAAAATTTCTTTTTTTACAAAAATCTTATTTAAACTTTAAGATTTATTATAGGAATATTGTAGTGTTATTTTTATATAAAGTTTTTGTTTGTGTGTTTTTATTATTTTTATTGTTATAGTTATTTTATTTTATGTGTTTTATAGTAATGTATGCATAGTTCAGGTTATACAGGACTTGTGCCTTACAATTCTGAATTAGAAAGTACAATTGGAAAAATTAAAAAATTAAAAATTACTGAAAGATTTGAAAAAGTGACAAATCAAAATAATTAAAATATTGAAGNTATCCATTTCTCACGGCAGCTTGGACAAATGCATTCTTGGATGCATTTAAAAAATCAAATAACAAAAAATAAGTTTAAGAATAAAATATATTATAATGCATTATAATGTAGGGATATAAATGATTCACGAGAATTTAGAAAAGAAAAATTCACTCATTTTGGCAATTTTTCTTTTCAATATTTCGTTTATCCATTTTTATTTATTTTGTTATTTATTAAAATATATGAAGTTTTTTTTTTTTTTTGAAGACTAGCCTCCTCAATCAATGAGACTTTATCTCTCATGTATATGCTAAATTTTGTGATGAATGTTGAATCCAAATAAATTCAATTTTGTTGGTAAGTTTGAATAATTTCAAAGGGTTTGAGATGATTTTTGAATAAAATTGGGTAGTTTGGGTAATTTTTGAAAGATTAGGGTTTCATGGGCAATTTGGTAGTTTTGAGAAAGTTTGGGGACAAAAGGCTAAGTTGGGTATTTGGGTAGGATGAATTCAATTGAGGATTCTAATCATAAAATTACCCTTTTGTTAGCTATTAGTGCAAGGGAGCTCCCACTATGTAACCTCCATGTGCTGGTCTTAGCCAAATCCTAGCCCGGGGCTAATTGTTTAGGGGACCATCCACATGAGTTTCTAAAACAGAAAGGGATCAAGCTAGGCATGTTTAGTTAAGGGTTTAGGTTGTGAGTGAAAGTGTGTGATTTTATGTGTATGTGTGCAAGCTTTTACCAAGACCAGACTACCCAGGGATTACCTTAAGGCCTTACCATCCTATAGGGAACTCCTCTAGAACTTCCTTATGCTTGGCTTCATCCTAATAAGTGCTAGAGGTTAGAATTAAGCATATGAAACTCTAAGATGAGAAAATAAGAGTTTTAGAATTTCTAATGGTGAGGGCTCCATCACTAGTCTTCTAGGTTAGTCAACAGAAAAGTCCTATGGCTAGATCCTAAGCTTCTAGAGAAGAGAGACTAGACCTCAACAAAAGTGAGGTCAACAAATGGACCTTCAATAGGTGTGGTGTGTCGAACAAGCACACCGCACATATTGAAATTGACCAAAGAGATCAATAAAACCAACACAACAGTCCGAGCCAACATGCTCCGAGAAGAATAGAGGAAATGTAGAGAAGGCTTCCACTGAGGAGTACTAAAGGAGTCTTCGATCGAATTTGAAGACTCCAAAACTTTCTCCGAGGATTGGCGGGTGTACCTTCAAAATGTCAAATTCAAGGGTGAATTTGAAATTTACAATGTGATTTATGCTTGCTAAGCCAAGTGAGGGGCTACGCGACAGATTTACATAGAAAACCATCACGGAAACTGATGGTTGTGGGGAGGATTTGATTTGATTTCAATGTCTTAATTTTAATTTGGATTTTGAGTTTGATTTTGTGAAAATTTAACTTTGGAAGGCAAAAATATGTGAAGAGACCAGATTGAGATGTAATTTACAGGGACTCACATCTAGCTCAAAAGACCGATCAAAGGAAAAGAGTCCTACGATGTGAAGAAAAGTGCAGGGAATCACATCCAACCCAAGAGGTAACGAAAGTGCTGAGAAATGAGAATAGGATGCCTTAATCCATTTAAGGAGGTCTTATATCTACCTCAAAGATTTGTGAATGTCATATTAGGAAGGAAAGCAAGGGACTCACATCCAACCTAGGAGGTGAAGCACATAGAAATGAGAAAAGGATTCCTTACTCCATTTATGGTGGTCTTATACCCATCTCAAAGATTTATGAATGTAACATTAGGGAGGAAAGCACAAGGACTCACATTCAACCTAAGATGTGACGAGTTACGTTGGGAAGGAAAGCTCAAGGATTCACATGCAACCCAAGAGATAATAAAAGCACTGAGAAGAGAATCAGATGCCTTGCTCCATTCAAGGGGGTCTCACAATGATCTCAAAGATTTGTGAATGTCACATTAGGAAGGAAAGCAGAAGGACTCACATCCAAACTATGAGGTGACGAGCTACATTAAGAAGGAAACCCAAGAGGCGGAAGGGGATCAGAATTTAGATACTGACCCTGGGATGGGAACTAGAATTTAGGTACCAACCTAGGAAAGAGAATCAAATGCATTGTTTCCATTCAAGGGGGTCTCACACTGATCTCGAAGAGGGTGTCACATTAAGAAGGAAAGCTCAGAGACTCGAATCAAACCTAAGAGGTAACAAGCTACATTGCGAAAGAAAGCTCAGGGACTCACATCCAACCCAAGATGTAGGGAATCAGAATTTAGGTACTGATACACCTAAAATATATAGTGTTTTTATACACATTTTTATGCCTAGTTTTGAGATATTGCGATTTAATGAAAGGTATTTGCGTGTTTTCTTTCAGATAAAATCAAATAAATGAAAAATACTAAAAGGATTAAAAAAAAGGGTCAAATTTGGAGCAAAAATGAAGAATGTGTAAAAATTGAACTGGGGCGCTTAAGCGTCCAGAACTGACGCCTAAGCTCCAGAGGCTCGTGCCTAAGCACCAGGTACCCCGCGCTTAAGCGCCAAAAGTAATATTTTGATGATTCATTGAATTTAGATGAATTTTTGAAGAGGTGTTTGAAGCAACCTTTGGTAAAAATGTGGGAAACAACCCATGGACAAGAAATTCATTTAATTACCTTTTGAAAGGAGAAACTTCTAGAAGATTCATTGAATGAAGAAACATTTTGAAGAGACACCAAAACACCTTTCAGATTTTTATTAAAGAAGACTTGGATCATCAAAAGAATAGGCCAGCCAGCAACCATTAGAGCCGTCATTCATCCAAGTAACCACCGCCACCACTGACGACCACTTTCTTTTTATTTTGATTATTAGTTTTGTATTGTGAGTGAAGGATTAGATTTCAAAGGAACTTCAACACATTTGGTGGAGAGAATTTGAGATAAGTGTTTATCTTTGTAACTATACTTGGTTTTAATTTAGATTTCTTATATTTGTGCTTGATTTTTACTTTTAAAATCATGTGTGGTTATGTTTTCTCCATGCATTCTGAGTAGTTTTATTTATCTTTTTTTTAAAATGATAAGTAATTAAGTATTTAAAGGAAGTTGTGTGAAGTATTAGACTTCAATGTCGGATGAAGTTGTGATGTTTTAAAACCTTGCACTTCATTTACTTCTTAATTTGACCAATTAAGATGTTAATACCTGTTGTGAGAACATGCAAGATCCAAGATGGTATGGTCTCTATCAATAAATGATTAGAATCACATATTGATTTAATGAATGAGAATGTAGTTCATGTGTTTGAGTGCAAATAAATTTGGAAATAAACTTTTCAAGGGTGTAGAATTAGTGGACTTTAGAGTGGCAGGCTAAAGCTCCCAATTTGATTTATAGTTTTAGGTTTTGATATAAGATTTTAGCTCCCAGGTGGAGGGAGAAGTGGGAACTCTAGAGTAAGAGCTAGTAGCTTTCCTACCTAACAAGTCTTCAAGACTATTCAAACTATAGATTATCCAATGTTCTTAATAATATCTCTAGTAAGGTTAAATAATAATATTGCTCCTATTTATCATAAAACATTTAGCATACTTCCACAACAAAATTTTTATAATTATTATTGATTCATGATAAGGAAAAGATATTTTACTTATATCACCTTCATCTTACAAATATTTAGTTAAGTTAATTAGTTGCTTACTATAGTTTCATAAATCCAAAAAATTACAAAAAGAATCAAATTTTTATTCATATTGTAGCATCTTAAGTTTATGTAAGAATATTTTGCTAAGTGTATTTTTGTCATCTAAACTTTCAAGTTTTCTAAAGTGCATATTATTATTTTCATTGTGGGTTCGATATTCGGGGCTTAAACAAAAGTCCTATATTACTTGATAAAGATACGTATACTTACGTAGTATCCCATATTTAAATATTATAATTGTATTCTTATTTGTTTCATAGTAAAAAAATTACCTAGCTTTGGCTTTGGATCACGTTTTTGGCTTTGTTACAAATTAAGAATAACTATTAAGGACATTAAGGTATGATCACATACATCGCATTTTACTTATATACCAAAGAAAGTTGGGCCCAAGTTTTTTGTGCCATTGTCGGGGAAATTTGAAATATCTTCAAAAAGTTTTTAGAAAGCAAAAATTTCTATTTTTACAAAAATCTTATTTAAACTTTAAGATTTATTATATGAATATTGTAGTGTTATTTTTATATAAAGTTTTTGTTTGTGTATTATTATTATTGTTATAGTTATTTTTATTTTATGTGTTTTATAATAATGTATGCGTAGTTCAGGTTCTACAGGACTTGTGCCTTACGATTCTGAATTAGAAAGAACAATTAGAGAAATTAAAAAATTTAAAATTACTGAAAAATTTCAAAAAATGACAAATCAAAATAATTAAAATGTTGAAGAGTTTATATCTTTAAGAGATTATGCAAACCCTACGGTGGATGAACTTCATTGCAGTACTTAAAAACCCGTTGTGGTGGCTAATTTATTTGAGCTTAAACGAATATTATCCAAATTGTATCAAATAATCAGTTTGAGGGAGCGCCAACTAATGATCCAAATTTATATCTTGCTAATTTTATAGAATTGTGTGCTACATTTAAATATGATGGTGTATCAGATCATGCTATAAGACTTAGATTATTTATTTTCTCACTTAGGAATAAAGCTAAGGTATGGTTACATTTGTTATCATTTGGATCTATCAGAACTTGGAGTGATTTAGTGCAAAAATGCCTTGCTAAATATTTTCACCATAAAAAACTGAGAAGCTTAGAAATGATATTACATCTTTTTTCCAGTTTGAAGGAGAATCTATTTACGAAGTTTGTGAATGATTTAAAGAAATCTTAAGAAAGTGTCCACACCATGCTATACCAGATTGTTTAGTAATTCAAACTTTTTTATAATGGATTAGTTGGATCTCTTAGATCTATTATTGATGTCATTGCTAGTGGTTCATTGGTGTCAAAACCATTTAATGATGCTTATGCTTTAATTGAGGAGATGGCTACAAATAATTTTTATTGGCCTTCAGAAAGGGTAGATCTTAAGAAATTAGTCAATGTTCATGAAACTGATGCTTTTGCAATATTAGCAAATCAAGTTGATACAATTTTAAAGAAGTTAGACCAATTTAGAATGAATTTTTCTCAACCAATTTCTAAGATTGAAGAGAATTCATTAAGCCAAATGGCAGATTCTCAAGCATCATTAGATACTTTGAATGCCATAAATAACAAGCAGAATAACCCATATTCAAATTATTATAACCCAGGTTTGAAGAACCATCCTAACTTTAACTGGAATAATACTTCAGGTGTTAATAATCAACAATGAGGGAACAATCAAGTAAACCCGTTGGGAAATTGGAACAACAAAGGGAACAATAATTATAGACCTACTTATCCTCCAGGATTTAATAGTAATCCATAATTTAAGGAGAAGAAGTTGTCTATAGAAGAAGTGGTGTTACAAATGGGAAATAAGTTACAAAGTTAAGGAGATACAATTAAAAATATTGATAATTGGTTGGGACAAATAACAAATTCATTAAGTATCAGATCCCAAGGAACACTTCCTAATAATACATATGTAAATCTAAAAGACCAAAAAAAAGAGCAAGTAAAAGCCATCCAACTTAGAAGTGGAAGAGAATTGGAAGGTACAGTTCAAATAGAGACTGAAGTAGTGAGAGAAGAGATTGAAGAACTAAAAGAGGATGCTTTGAAAGGTTTAGAGAGACCTATTTATCCACTTAAAGTTGACTTAGAAAAACCACCATCTCCATTTCCTCAGAGTCTCCAACAAAAAAGTTGGAAAAGCAATTTTAAAAATTTATGGAAATTTTTAAGAAGCTTATAATTAATATTTCATTTGCTAATGCTCCAGAACAAATGCCAAGTTATGTGAAGTTTATGAAGGATATTCTTAACAGAATAAGGAAGTTTAAAGATAGTGAGACTGTTGCGCTTAGTGAGGAGTGTAGTGCTATAATTCAGAAAAAGCTTCCTAAAAAGCTTATAGATCTTGGTAGCTTTACAATTACATGTGAAATATGAGATATATTTTATGGGAAAGCTCTATGTGATTTAGGAGCAAGCATCAACCTTATGTCATTATCAATATTTAAGAGATTGGTATTAGGAGAAATAAACCCTACTACTGTAACTCTACAGTTAGCAGATCGTTTAATAACATATCCTAAAGGAGTTATAGAAGATGTTCTAGTGAAAGTGTATCACTTTATCTTTCCTATTGATTTCATTGTGCTCGATATGGAGGAAGATAAGGAGATATCTATCATTTTGGGGAGACCTTTCTTGCAGAAAAGAGAATTAACAATGCACATCAATGATCAAACAATTACATTTAATATTTCCAAATCAATGAAATACCCTGCAAAAGGTAAATATGATGAATACTATAGAATGGATGTTATAAGATATTTAAGTGAATGCCATTTCAAAGTAACTTATGAAGAAAAATTTGAAATGAAAGAGTTGGAACATGAGCAAGAAGAGGAATTAGATCAATATGAAGATTTATATACGGAAGATTTAAATTATGTTCAAGAAAGTTTTGAAGTTTTTGACACAACAGAAAAAGATAAATCTTTTTGTCCATAAATTGAAAAACCTCCTGAGCTTGAGCTGAAGTTACTTCCTGAGCATTGAAGTATGCCTTTTTAGGTGATTCCTCTGCATTGCCTGTTATAATTTCCTCAAAGCTAACTACAGAAGAAAAAGAGAGTTTGATGAAAACTTTAAAGTGTTACAAGAAAGCCTTTGGATGGACAATTGCTGATATAAAAGGAATCAGTCCTTCAAATTGAATGCATATAATTAATATGGAAGAGAACTGTAAACCCAGGTCTGATCATCAAAGAAGATTGAATTCTATTATGAAATAAGTTGTTAAGAAAGAAATTTTGAGGTGGTTAGATGTTGAAATTATCTACCCTATTTCAGGTAGTGCATGAGTTAGTCTGTTTCAGTGCGTTCCTAAAAAAGGAGGAGTGACTGTAAATTTTAATGAACATACCAAGTTAATACCAATAATATAAGTCATAGGAAGGTTAACATGCATTGATTATAAAAAATTAAATCTTATCACTAGGAAAGATCATTTTCCACTACCCTTTCTAGCTGAAATGCTGGATAGACTAGCTGAGCATAAATAATTTTATTTTCTGGATGGATATACTAGTTATCACCAAATACAAATAGCTCCTGAGAAACAAGAGAAAAAAACTTTTACCAGTCCTTATGGTACATTTTCTTTTAGAAGAATGCCCTTTGGTTTTTGTAATGCACCTGCTACATTTCAAAGATGCATGATGTCTATTTTTTGTGATTTAATTGAAAAAGGGATTGAAGTTTTTGTGGATGGTTTTTCATTGTTTGAAACTTCATTTAAATCATGTTTAGAATATTTATCAAAAGTTCTTAAGCACTGTGGAGAAATAAATTTAGTCCTTAATTGAGAAAAATGTCAATTTATGATAGCAGAATGAATAATTTTGGGACATCAAATTTCAGAAAATGGTGTGGAAGTAGACTCTGCAAAAATTCAAGTGATCACCAATTTACCTCCCCCCAGAAGTGTGAAGGAAATTCGGAGTATTTTAGGACATGCTGGATTCTACATGCGATATATTAAAAACTTTTAAAAAATCGTTAAGCCTCTAAGCCATTTACTTGAAAAAGATTTAATTTTTAATTTTGATAAAGAGTGCCTAAAAGCCTTTGAATTATTAAAAGAAATATTAGTTACAACACCAATTATTGTTTCACCAGATTGGGAAAAACCTTTTGAATTGAAGTGTGATGCTAGTGATTATGCTATTGGAGTTGTTTTAGGGCAAAAACATGATAAGATTTTCAAAGTTATTTACTATGCTAGTAGAACTCTTAATGAAGCTCAAATTAAATATACCACAACTGAGAAAGAGTTATTAGCAGTAGTATATGCCTTTAATAAATTTAGATCATACTTAAATGGAACAAAATGTATTGTGCATACAAATTATTTTGCTATTAAGTATTTAATGAGAAAGAAGGATGCAAAACTAAGACTTATAAGATCGATTCTTCTTTTGCAAGAATTTTTTTTTTGAAATAGTAGACAGGAAGGGAGTTGAGAATCAAATTACTGATCATCTGTCCAGGCTTGAATCAGAGAAACCACTTTGTTTTGAAAAGGAAATTGATGAGCACCTTCCAGATGAAAAATTGTTCAATGTTAATGAGTGGTGTGTTCCATGATATGCAGACATTGTGAACTTCATTGTTAATGATATTATACCCTATGGAATGACATATCAACTGAAAGGGAAATTTTTATCTGAAGCTAAGACTTATTTTAGGGATAACTCGTTTTTATATAAATAAGGAAATGATCTAATTATTCAAAGATGTGTACCTTTAGAAGAAATATATGAAATCATCCAAAAATATCAGAATTCTGATTTTGGGGGACAATTTGGTGTTGAAAAAACAACATACAAAATTTTACAATATGGATTTTATTGGCCTACAATCTTTAGAGATGTTAACACTTATATTAAAACATGTGATTGATTTCAACGAGCAAACAATATTTCTAGGAGGAATGAGATGAAGTTGAGACATTTGATGTTTAGGGATTAGATTTCATTGGACCATCTATACCATCTTTCGAAAATTTTTATATCCTATTAGCTGTAGAATATGTATCTAAATGGATAGAAGCTATTGCTTTACCTTGATGTGATGCTCAAAGTGTTGCAAAGTTCTTAAGATCAAACATATTTTGTAGATTTAGGATACCGAGAGTAATCTTAACTGACGGGGGAAGTCATTTCAGAAATGCAATGATAGAGAAGTTATTAAAAAAATGTCATATTAACCATAGAATTGCTACTATTTATCATCATTAGACAAGTGGTTTGGCTGAATTATCTAATAATGAAATTAAAAGAATATTAGAAAAATATGTGAATCCAACCAAAATGGATTGTCAGTCAAACTTGACTATGCTTTGTGGGCTTATAAGATTGCACACAGAACTCCTATATGAATGTCCCCACATAGGCTAATATTTAGGAAAGTGTGTCACTTACCGGCTAAACTTGAGCATAAAGCATATTGGGCAATAAAAGGATTTAATTACAATTTAAGCGATGCTAGTGATAAAATATTATTGCAATTGAATGAGCTTGAAGTGATAATGAATGAATCTTATGAAAGTGCTAAGATTTAAAAATAAAAGATGAAGATGTGGCATGATCAGAGGATTCTTACTAAAAATTTTCAGCCAAGGCAACAAGTTTTGCTTTATAATGCAAGGTTAAGTTTATTTCCAGGCAAACTTATATCCAGGTGGATGGGCCAATTTGTTGTGATGAAAGTTTCCCTATAGAGCTGTGGATATCAAAGATCCTAAAACTGATAAAATATTCAAAATGAATGGTCACAGGTTGAAATCTTATCTTTTAGGTTACCAACTTAAATTAAATGATTTTATGATGTTGGGTCAGCCAAAATAAAATGTTGAGAATGGAATTATGTTGATGGTTTAGTGTTTGTGTGTTTAGTGTTTGTTTCTAATGTTAAGTGTGTTTAGTATGTTATCAATGTGATAACTGTCTAGTGTTTGTGTTAGGAAGTTTCTCATCCGAGACTATTTGGATTGAGAATTTATACATTAAAAATGTTTGTAATCATTCGTAAATTAATATAAACATTTATTTGCATGAAATTACGTGTTGTTTTATGTTGAATTGAATTATTAAAGATTGGTGAATCTTGAGTAAGAGGAGAGTTGTAAGGGAAGAAAATGGTTATTAAAGAGTTATGAGACGATGTAAGGATGGTTGACTTAAGCTAGGAGTGCATTTCACTTAAATAAAAAAAAGTCAAAATTTGTGCACTAGCACCTAAGCGCCAAGACCCTGTACTTAATCGCCGCCTAAATTTAGAGAAAGGTGCTTAAGCACCAAACCATTCACGCTAAAGCACCGATTCACAAAAACTGGTTCGCGAATAGTTTTAAGTGATGATTTGGTCCAAAAACACCATTAATGAACCTCGTCTTCATCTTCTTCCTCAAGACATTCGTGATTTCTAAGCTAGGGCTCACCATATTTGAAGATTTCTTGGAGATTTGAAGCAAAAATTGTTAGATTTGATATCTTTGAGGTAAGAGCTGCACTTATATGTAAAAATATTTTATTTTGAGCACATTCATGAGCTACCCGAATATCACTATTTATGGTGAAAATTTGAGAAAACACTATGGAAAATACATGGATTTGTTAGTTTATACATTTTTTTTTTAAATGGCACCAAGAATGAAGAGGAAAAAAAGAAAAGGATCAATTTGATTCAAGCAAATTTGTTAGTTCGAGAGCTCAGGATCGATACAGTGATGCACTGCAATCAAGGAAGTTGATTCCTAAGAGATGTTTTAAAAGTCCGGAAGGAGCTGTTTAAGGTTTGATTGTTCACTGCCAGTGAGAGCGGTTCTGTTGTTTTTCTGACATAGCAGTAATTTATGTTGTGTGGGAGTTCTATGCGAATCTCCCTGAAGTTGAAGAAGAAGGATTCATGGTGAGGGGGAAGACAGTGACTTTTTCACCTGAGGTAATAAATCAATTTTATCAATTGCCCCCAAGCACTTTGTCTTTTAATTCAAATAATAGTCCTACCAATGAGGAGTTTGACAAGATTATTTCATCTTTGACTGATGGAAGAGGGATTTCAAAGATTGAAAATGTAAGAAGAGTTAACTTTTCTACTTCAAAATTGGATGCCACTGCAAAGGCATGACACTATTTTATTTCTGCTCGCCTACTACCTACAAATCATCTTATTGAAGTGACTCGTAATCGAGCAACTTTGAACTATTGTATCTACCTGTTCAAGCCTATCAACATTGGTGCTTTGATTCATGGAGTTATTACCAGTTCTGCTGTCGCTGCTACTACTGCATGTTTGAGATTTGCATCCTTGATCTTTTCTTTGTGCGAGCAGGATGGAGTTAGATTTGATAGTTGGGAGGAGATCTTACAACCTCTTAAGCCCTTTTCCAGTGTGAATGTGGAATATTATTCACATTAATTCATTTTTGGCCGGAGAGGAGGATTTTCTAGTAGTTCTATTGCGTCAATATCACGAGCTTCTACTTCACATGCTTAAACATCATGAAGCCAGACTTCTGGATTTGATTCTTAGTCACAACTATTATAAAAGATTTTTGAACAATGTCAACCACACTGCGGATAAGGTATTAAAATTAGAACAATTTTCAGAGCATATGGATGGATATTTGAAGAGACATAGTGATTTTGAGGGTGAATGTAACTTAGCTATGGAAAACCTCATGGGAGGTAACCAGGATGTTGTATTTCCTCAGTACCTAAGATATCCACCATATGAACCTGTAGCTACTTTGTGTAGTGGCAATAGTGATGCAGAGGATGAGGATGATTAGTTTGGATCTATGGTTTTATTTGATTTTTAGTTTGTTTATTATTGTGAACTGTTGATAGTGCAATTGTTTTGTACTTTTTGTTATGTTTTCAGCTGTTATTGTTGAGACTATTAGTTTTTTTTTTACTTTTTTTAGTAGACACTACTACTATGTATTTGTGTTTCTGTGAGTAGTTATTATGTTTGGTAGTAGTAATTATGAGAATTGTGTTGTATAATTGTAGTAGTTAGTTGTGCTGAACTTAATTATGGATCTTAGGAAGGTTTAGAATATAACTAACTTTTTATTTAAAGCTGCATGTTTAAAATTTTCAATTCACTACGAGATATTTTTCTGTATGTTGCAGTCATGTATGTGTTTTGGTG
Organism: Phalaenopsis hybrid cultivar; assembly: GCA_002079205.1. NCBI lineage: Eukaryota > Viridiplantae > Streptophyta > Magnoliopsida > Asparagales > Orchidaceae > Phalaenopsis > Phalaenopsis hybrid cultivar. Next base: position 212,447 of record JXCR01058858.1, read on the forward strand.
TGTTTGTTTGCTTTTATGTCTCCACTGCATAGAAGTCCAATGAATCTCTATATGTTAAGTAAATTAAAATTTGATCAATTTAATTTTTACTCCTGTTATTATTTTTTGTACTTGCATATTTACGATGTAAGAAATTTTGTTAGCATGTTATTTAAAATTTTTATTCCTACCAATATTTATATGCTGAAATGTTTTAATTTTATTAAAAATTCAAGTTTGGGGGGGGGGGGATGAAAATTTTTTTAATGACTTATAAATTTATTTGTTCTCAAATGTATTTCAAATAAATTTGATTTTGATTGGAAGAAAATGATCATGCATATGAATTTATAATAGGGAAGTAAAATTTTGAACATAGAAATAAGTAAGAAAATTTAGTTAAATTTATAGTAATGAAGAAAAACCTAAAGTTAAATTTTTTTTAGTGTGGAAAATGCTAAGTATAGTGTAACTATCTTTAATAGGAAAAATTATATTTTTGAAAAAAATTAGAAGATTTAAATTTTTATTTTCAAAAATTAAATTTCTTTTTATTGAAATTAATTTTCAAAACTATTTTTATGTTTTTAAGTGAAAGAAAAATATCAACTCTTTGCTTTAGGAAAGGAAGAGTGTAATTCAAAATCATTAAAGGCCTATCAAGATATAGTAATCATTGCCTGAAAAAGGAAAAGAAAAAGAAAAAGAAAGAGAAAAGAAAAAGAAAAAGAAAAAGAAAGAGAAAAGAAGAAATGAAAAAAGGGAGGAGAAGCTTGAGGATTAGTGGCTAATCAAAAATTTGTTCCACATCAGATCTTATTAAAGTATAAGACTTGAGAAACTCTTAAACTTAAGGATACAATATAGTAAGTAGAATTAAGCTTAAAAAAAAATTATAAGTGGATAAGATAAAATGCCTAAACTTTATATTTGGAGAATCTACAATATTTCTGAATTAGATATAAACTCGTATTTTCATATTGCTTAACATTAAAAAGTTCTAAACTCTAAGTTGGTCTCACTTAATAATATTTTTTCTAAATTGGACTACTATATTTCTACATCAAAATTTTATTAACTCTTAAAGAAACTCATATACAACATCTAATTATTTAGTTTTTAAAGATTGAAGGGTCACTTGAGGACAAGTAACATTTTAAGTTTGGGGGATTTTGATACACCTAAAATATATAGTAATACACATTTTTATGCCTATTTTTGAGCTATTGCATTTTAATGAAAGGTATTTGTGTGTTTTTCTTTCAGGTACAATCAAATGGATGAAAAATGCTAAAAGGAGTGAAGAAGGGTCAAATTTGGAGCAAAAATGAAGAAGGTGCAAAAATTAAACTGGGGCGCCTAAGCGCCAGAGGCTCGTGCCTAAGTATCAGGTACCTCATGCTTAAGAACTAGAAGATGTTATTTGATGATTCATTGAATTTAAATGAATTTTTAAAGATGTGTTTGAAGCAACCCTTGGTTGAAATGTGGGAAACAACCCATGGAAATAAAAATTCATTTAATTGGCTTTTGAAAGGAGGAACTTCTAAAAGTTTCAATGAATGGAGACACATTTTGAAGAGACACCAAGACACCTTTTAGATTTTTATTAAAGAAGACTTGGACGATCAAAAGAAAAGGCCATCCATCAGCCATTAGAGCCATCATTCATCCAAGTAACCGTCGCCACCGCCGGAGGCCACTTTCTTTTTATTTTGATTAGTAATTTTGTATTGTGAGTGAAGGATTAGATTTCAAAGGAACTTCAAGATATTTGGTGGAGAGGGTTTGAGATAATTGTTTATCTTTGTAACTATACTTGGTTTTAATTTAGATTTCTTATTTTTGTGCTTGATTTCTACTTTTAAACTCATGTGTGGTTATGTTTTCTCCATGGATTTTGAGTAGTTTTATTTATATTTTTTCTTAAAATGATAAGTAATTAATTATTTAAAGAAGTTGTGTGAAGTATTAGACTTCATTGTTGGAAGAAGTTGTGATGTTTTGAAACCTTGCACTTCTTTTACTTCCTGATTTGACTAATTAATATGCTAATACCTGTTGTGAGAACATGCAAGATCCGAGATGGTATGGTCTCTATCAATAAATGGTTAGAATCACATATTTATTTAATGAATGAAAAATATAGTTCATGGGTTTGAGTGTAAATAAACTTGGAAATAAACTTTTCAAGGGTGTAGAATTAGTGTACTTTAGAGTGACAGGCTAAAGCCCCAAATTTCATTTATAGTTTTAGGTTTTGATATAAGATTTTAGCCCCAGGTGGAGGGAGAAGTGGAAACTCTAGAGTGAGAGCTAACATCTTCCTTATCTAAATAGTCTTCAATACTATTGAAACTATAGATTAACCAATGTTCTTTATTGCATCTCTAGTAAGGGTAAACATTATTATTGCTCTTATTTGGAACATCACATTTAGCATATTTCTAGCACATAATTTTTATACTTATTACTGATTCATGATAAGGAAAAAAATATTTCACGTATATTGCCTTCATCTTAGAAATATTTAGTTAAGTTAATTAGTTTCTTACTTTAGTTTCATAAATCCAAAAATTACAAAAAGAATCAAATTTTCATTCCTATTATAACATCTTATGTTTAAGTAAGAATATTTTGCTAAGTAGATTTTTGTCATCTAAATTTTCTAGTTTTCTAAAGTGCATATTATTATTTTTCCTATGGGTCTGATATTCGAGGCTTAATAAAAAAGTCTTATATTACTCGATAACGATACGTATAATTGCGTAGTATCCCATATTTAAATATTATAATTGTTTTCTTATTTGTTTCATAGTAGAAAACTTACATAGTTTTTGCTTTGTATCAAGTTTTTGGCTTTGTTTCAAATTAAGAATAACTATTAAGGAAATTAAACTATAATCACATACATTACATTTTACTTCTATATAAAAAGTTGGGATCAGGTACTGACCCCAGGATGGGAATTGGAATTTAGGTACTAGCCCCATAATGAGAATTAGAAGCCTCTAACCATTTAAGAGGGTCTCACACCAATTTTGAAGAGGGAGTCACATTAGGAAGGAAAGTGCAAAGACTCGCATCCAACTTAAGAGGTGACAAGCTAAATTGGGAAGGAAAGCTCAAAGACTCACATCCAACCTAAGAGGTAGCAGAGGGAATCAGAATTTAGGTACTGACCCCGGGAGAACTGGAAAATAGGTTCTAGCCCCGCAATGAGAATCGAAAGCCTTTTATCATTTTAGGGGCTCACACCGATCTCGAGGAGGGTGTCACATTAGGAAGGAAAACTAAGGGACTCACATCCAACCTAAGATGTGATGAGCTACATTTAGAATGAAAGCTCAAGGACTCACATCCAACCCAAGAGGTAGTTAAAGGGAATCAAAATTTAGGTACTAACCCCAAGATGTGACTTGGAATTTAGGTACTAGCCCCGAAATGAGAATGAAAAGCCTCTTACCATTTAAGGGGGTCTCACACTGATCTCAAGTGTTTAAATTTGCTACATTGGGAAGGAAAGCCCAGGGACTCACATCTAACCCAAGAGGTAGAGGAGGGAATCAAAATTCAAGTACTAACCCCAAATGGGAGCTAGAATTTGGATACCAGCCCCAGAATGAGAATTAGAAGCCTCTTACCATTTAAGGAGGTCTCACACCGATCTCAAGGATTTGAATTTTCTACATTAAAAAAGAAAGCTCAGAGACTCACATCCAACCTAAGAGGTAGCAGAGGGAATCAGATATTAGGTACTGACCCCAAACAATTTTATGAATGCAAGAAAAAAAACAAATGGGGTGCAGAAAATTTGTGGACTGAATCAGAATCCTTACACCAACCCATAAATTATGGGAATCATAATTTAGCTATTGATCCTAAGAGTACCGTGAGTCCGAAGAACTCGTGAGAAGAATGTGAGAAATCATGGTGCTGAGCTTGTGAACATGTGAAATGTAAAAATTGATGATAATGTTGAAAGATTTGTGAGATTTTGTGAAGAGTGTGAACTCTAAGAATTTGTGGAGAATTTTTGCGGACAAAGGAATTTGTGCTACAAGAATGTAGAATGTGGAACTTCAAAATCCAAGGTAAATTGATTTATCATTTTTATAGCTTTTCTTGTTGCTTTCTTTATCATATTTTTTTATTAGCAATACATCTTTTCAAATTTGATTTAATTGATTAATTTTTCAACTTTGGGTGTTAAATTCATTATTAGACTTTTGTTGTATCTTTCTTTGCTTATTAGGATTTAGATCCAAAGTGTGGTTATGTGGCTATTCGTCAATTGCACAAAAAGTCAATTCGACAAACATGCTAAAATCTGAAATAAACTTCATTAAATCTGCTTCAAATATGTAGTACACTTGATCATGTGCTGAAACTATCCCAAAACAATGTGCTGAGTACATCTGAAAATTACATATCACATCTGCTCTGCTCTGATGTAGCTACAAAAAAGTAACAACTGTCCATTTGCCTGTCGGTATATCTATCTATCTCGTGGGGTAGGTTGGTGATCAAGCTAACCTTCTAAGCCACGCTTCGGGACATGAGTTCCTTTGACGTGTACTTAGAGGTATAGCTATCTCACAGCTCATACGTGTGCAGCTCCTTGATCCCCGATAGCTGCTTATGTGCACATTATAACAATGTCTTTGATGATATTTTTCACTTATGTTTCCTTACTTTGCAACAGAACAAAAAACTTGATCCCGGTGAAAATAATAATTTAACTTTTTAATTTATATATATATATATATTGGGATACTATGCAATTATATGTATCGTTATCAAGTAATATAAAACTTTTTGATTAAGACCTCAATATCAAATCCATAGGGAAAATACGCAATATGCACAAACTTTCTATTTTTAAAAAGACAATTACTTAAATATAGATATTTTCTCAATAAGTAAAATTCAATTCTTTTTGGTATTTTTGATATTTTAATAAAACAATAAAACTTCTAAAGATAACTTTAGTTTATGTAAAAGAAAAGTACTTGATTTGAAAATATCTTTCTCGGTATCATGAATCAGTAATAATTATAGGAATTCTGTTGTGGAAGTATGCAAATTGTGTTGTGCCAAATAGGAGCAATTATATTCCTTAACCTTACTAGAGATGCTATAAAACACATTGGCTAATTTAAAGTTTGAATAGTTCTGAAGACCGTCTATGAAGGGAAGATACCATCTCTCACCCTAGAGTTCTATCGATTCCCTCCACTTGGAGGCTAACATCTCGTATCAGAACCTAAAACAATAAACCAAGTTTGAGGCTTTAACCTATCACTTTAAATTCCTATAACTCTACTCTCTTCAAAGATTATTTTCCCATTTCTTTGCACTAAATCCTATGAATTACATTTCATTCATACAACCTCATGTGATTCTTTCCAATTGTTGACTGAGACAATATCAACCTAGTTCTTACATGTTCTCACAACAAATTTTAACATCTGGATAGGCCAAATCAAGAAGTAAATGATCTGATTCTTACATGTTCTCACAACAAATTTTAACATATGGATTGGCCAAATCAAGAAGTAAATGAAACATGGATTTAAATTATCACAACTTCTTCTAACATTAAAGATCAATACTCTCCATAACTTTCATCCAACACTTTTAATCATGTTCTCACAACAAATTTTAACATCTGGATTGGCCAAATCAAGAAGTAAATGAAGTGCATTGATTTAAATCATCACAACTTCTTCGAACATTAAAGATCAATACTCTCCACAACTTCCATCCAAAACTAAAATCAATATAAGTTCTTCCAACATTAAAGATCAATGCTCTCCACAACTTTCATCCAAAAATTTTAATTACTTATCATTTTAAGGAGAAAGATAAAGAAAACTACTCAGAATCCATGGAG
>JXCR01058871.1:0-32737 GCA_002079205.1 Phalaenopsis hybrid cultivar
TTTTTCACCTGAATCGATGAAACAACCCTACAATGAGTTTTTTTTACTCTTCTCAAGCTCGCTGCCTAGAGTGGGCCACCTGGAATCATAAACCCCTTAGGATTTCATGAAATTCATGCATGTGTGTTCTTTTCTTCCCCGCCTTTTTGCTAACATCCCTACCAAAAGCCACAAATCGAAGTTCAAAGCTTTCAAGACCACTTTTTTTGCTTTTCCTTGCCATAATAGGGAAGGACAAAGCATTTCAGACAAATTGTGAGAAAGGATTGAATGGAAGGAAATAAATTTTCTAATTATTAAATGAAAATATAACACTCAATAGGACACAATGGAGAAAAAAGATTCATGTCCCTGGCTCTATTTAGTGGGATAATGACTTATTGTTGTTGTTGTTGATGACATGTTGATGGAGAAAGTTGGCTGGCTACATTGCCAAAGGATTAGATTGGTTAATTATGGTGATTGAGAATTTAATTAAGTTAATATTTCAAAATTTTATATCTTCCAATATATTTACAATTTATACATATTGTTATATGTCAGATTGATCAATTCATCATGTAAACTTTTATAAAAATGATTCAATTTGGTTTCAGGAAATACAAAAATATCAGTATATTTTAAAATTGTCAAAATTTTACCTAATTCACAATACTTGAATCTTACAAATCTCACATCCTTATAAAAATTTCATCCTCAAAATTTCTGAATATTTACTCATGGTTTGATTTGTGCTTTTATTTTATCTTAACATAAGGACTTTGTCTTTTCTTTAATTGTTTAAGCTGTTTCCAAAATTCTTTCGAGTTGTTCAATATATGTTAAATTTTTCTGTAGTTCTATATCTTCATGTGGAATTTTTTGATCTGTATATGAAACCCATTTTCTTAACAATGAAACACATGGTGAATATTTGACATTTCCTCATGTAAAACTACCCTGCAAGCAATTTAACCAATTCTTGCTATAATTTCAAAAAGGACTAATATATCTAGGGCTCATTTTGCTTTCCTGATTAAATCTTGCTATACCTTTTATTATTTTGACTTGGGTTATAATGCAAAATCACAAATTTCAAACTCCACTGCTCTATGCCTTGGGTTATAATATTTCTGCAGTCAATCTAAGACAACTTTTAGTCTGCTCTTATTAATTTGATTTTTCATCTACAAATTCAGGTCCTAAAAAAGGACGTTCTCCTATCTCCATCCATCTTAATCAAGTTTTGTATTTCATACCATATAGTGCTTCTCAGGAACCAATTTTGATATTGGATTGACAACTATTGTTATAAGAGACTTCAATCATTTGAATGCGGTCTTCCCAACAGCCTCAAAAAGTCCAAAACATAGAGCCATGACAAAATCTTCTAATACTAAAATATTTTCTTATGACTATCTGTTAGTTTATAAATGAAATGTTGTGCTAAAATGCAATTGTGTACCCAAATCTCTACGAATGTTTTTCTACAATCTGGATGTAAATCTTTCGATCTCTGTCAGAAACAATAACTTCCGGAGTCGAATAATTTCTTTAACATACAATTTGACCACTGTCGGTTTAATTGATAAGAAATGAGTTGACTTGGTTAATCTGTCAATATTCACCCTAATACTTCCACACCCTGGCCTAAATTTGAGAAATCCCATTGCAAAATCTATCACAATTTTTCCCATTTCTATTCGGGTGTAGGCAAAGATTGTAGCAACCCACTGTATTTCTGATGCTCGGCTTTTACTGTTTGACAAGCCTGACATTTAAACACATATTCAATAATATTCTTCTTCATACCTGGCCACCAAAACATCGATTTAAAATTCTTGTACATTTTTGTGTTGCCTAGATAAATCTACTAAGATTTTCAATTTCAGATTATAATCAGTAGGTGTCCAAAGCTGCAGTTTGTTTTTGATAACACCATCTTCATTTACAGTTAGATTTAGGTTCTTTCCTTTATGATGTTGCTCAATGAGTTTTAGATATTCATTTCTCACCTTCCGGGCTATTTTAATTGTTAATTAAAGTTGATTGCACAGTCATCTAATGCAAATACCCAACATCTTCTTGTTTTTTTGATTTTTAATCATAAAGCATCAATTTATCTGATCAATTCTGACTCTTGGGTAATAATCCAACTTGCACTACTTATAGAGCATCAACAACTACATTTGCTTGACCAAAACAGTACCGTATATCCATAGCGTAAACCTTGATAAATTTTATCTTCTTTGTCTTAAATTCAGCTACATTTATGTGAAAATATATCTCAGGCTCAAATAATCAGTGAAAACATCACACTTCACTCCATATAGTTAGTGTCTCTATATCATAAAAACAAATACTACTGCAATTAATTTAGATCATGCGTCGGATAGTTCCTTTCATGCATTTTCAGTTTTCTTGATGCATAGGCTATTACTCATTTGTTTTGTACTAGAACATAACCCAAACCTCTAGATGATGTGTCGTTGTAAATCTGGAATCTTTATATTCCTGACGGAATAACTAATATTAGCGCAATAGGAAATTGTTTTTTAGCTCTTGAAAATTGCTCGCATTCTTCACTCTACTCAAATTTCTTGTTCTTTCTCATTAACTTTTACCGCGACAAAGCTATTTGTGAAAATTCTTTAACGAATCTCTCATAATATCTGGCTAAACCCAGAGAGTTGCGCCCCTTTATAATATTCTTTGGTGCAGGCCATTCTATGATTGCTTTAACTTTTCGAGGATCCATGTAAATATTTTGCCCACTAATGATTTGCCCCAAAAAATGCAATACTGTGCAGCCAAAATTTGCATTTTAAATATTTTGCAAATAGTTGGTTCTGCATCATCAACTTTGCTAGTAGCTTTCTAATAGAATTATAACATGCACAAAATATTTTTTACTTGCACAGAACTCATTTTTCGATAACATAATAACACGCAAAACATGAGTAAAGTACATAATATCAAAGACAAGCTGACAGAAAATTCTTCATAAATGAAAGAATGTGATGCACCTGAATCAAATAAAATTGTGTTCGACTGGTTCCGAATAAGAAGTGTATCTGTTTTTGTGCTTTGATCTCTTGACCTTTTCTTGAGTTGAAGCCTTTCCAAAAAATTAAGTCTTGATTGACTGGCCACTTTCAAAAAATTTCCTAGGTTGTCGTTATTCTTGAAATGTTTGTGGCCTATTATCCCTTTTCTTTTCCAATGAATAATCCATCTGACGGTGCCCTATCTGTCCACATTTGTAACAATTTCTTTAACCAATCAAGCATTGTTCAAAATATGTTTTCCCACACTTTTCACAAATTGAATTTTCAAATCGGATTAGCTTCTGCTTGCCTTCAACTATACAATTCTAGCTTTGGAAGTATTGTCTTTTCAAAGTATTTTCGTTTGGTTGCTTGAGGTTGCCACAGTTGACTAGTCTAACTCATTCTCGATTCTTCTAGCACTTCAACTAATACTGAGAAGTTGCTGAATTCGAATGGAGTCAATCACAATTGATCTCGAAGGCCTCTCAAAAACCGATGATATTTTTTCTCCTGAATGTTGACGTATTGAGGTCATATTTTGAAAGATAAGTAACTTTTGCCTCATTCTATATAATTGTCTTGGACCCCTGTCAAAATGAATAATCTATCCTGCAGTGATATTCTGGTTAAAGGTGGAATAAGCCAATTCTTGAAGACTCACAAAATCATCCTACTGAATCTGTGGAAGAGGTGTCAATTGAAATTTCTAGGCTGCGTCTTTCATCATCTCTCTGCCTCATCTTCCAACATTAAAGTGGCTAGCACCACTCTTATATTCTCTAGACAATAACTGTCATTTCTTAACTATACTTGTGGCCTAACACTACTCTTCCATTCTAATAGGAATGTACATGTGGCTTAAATTTTTGAATGATTTTCAAATGTCATCAACTTATTTACCAGGTTCATATATAGGCCTAGAGTTGGTAGAGGATATTTCAATAGTTGTCATTTTATCAACATCTTGAAATATCAACTGAACAATGCCATGTAACTCAGTGACTTTGATTTCTTCAATTGCCTTGTTTTGAAAATCACTTCTATTTGAATTTTTTTCAGCTTCTCTTTCTTGTTATGCAATTCATCGAAAAGGCTAACCCTCAATTTCTTTTGATCTTTCTTCCAACATATATATCGATATTAATATAATTTATTATTCAATGCAATTTATCATATATTACTTATGTCATGCATTATACCTTACATCATGTGTTAGCGTCCCAAATTCACTAAACATATAGCTCTATATTAACTGATTAATATTTTTAATCTCAACATTATTTCTTCTAAATCCAAAATATGTTTCCATCATTCTTTCCATCAAACCTCACTCTGATATTACTTTTTGTCACGCCCCAACATACCCCCTGTTAGGATCAATCGTGGTGCAAGAAAAGTGGACGACTCACTCAAATAAAATTCTCACTAGCACTCATGCCGACTTACATTATGAGGATCTATTGCGTAATCAATTCGTCTAATTCATTTGTCACAAATATTTATGAATCATGTTAATTCATAATTCATTCGCATTCTCATAAATTTGAAAGCATGCATTAGAATATCACAAAAATACATACAGGGTTGCTTAAAATCTAACATATAAAATACATGCCCAAGATCCATATAGCTCTCGAAAATATACAATCCCAAAAGTTGTACAAAAGTCATATTGGCTATTCACTCTAGTGGCCCTTATCATTTTTGAAAAAACAATATAAAGGAGTGAGCTACAAGCTCAGCGAAATAATCCAGGTCAAAATAAGATTTTTGCAGACTGAAAAAAGATAATGTGCATGTTCATATGTAGCTCATATGCATGACGGTAGAATATAAATACAAACATAGTTTAATCTTATGAGGCATTTGAAGTAAAGTGCACGAAATGCAGAAAACGATAACAGCTATATCAAACATACATTTCTTTTATTCATGTGCAATTATAGTCATTGCCATACTGAATTCAAAATCAATAAATGTCATTTTAGAAATATTATTTTTAATTGTATAAACTGTGACTTCATTCATTTCATTTCATAAGATTGGTTTGCCATCCAGACTGTTGACTAAAATAACTATTGATGAATGTTGGGTCTTTCTCAACACAACAATCATCAATAGCTCCTCTGATTCTAACAATTCGTGTTTTACATCCCTGCCTAAATATAAGAGTCGAGAATTCCATCGTTACTTGACATCCATACTTGCATTGATTCATGTAATAACCTCCTTATCACAACACTTTTGACATTATATTAAGTATATCATGGAGCAGTTATTTATCATATGCAATTCATCTATCATGTCCATGTATAACAATAAATGAATGCCTGCAAACAATGACTTCATAAATATGTTAATTGGATCAGTAAAATGACGAACTCATTAACTTCACTAGTGACAGTTCAAGTCGGCAATCATGTAAAATATGCATGTATTCAACATATAGAATTTCTAAATGCAATCATGTGTCAAACGAAATCACGTAGAAGTTTTATGGAAAGACATTCTTAGTTTATCACAAGTCTTTTACTTGAATTGATGGAGCAATCCTATGATGAATTTTCTGTTGCTCGTCTCAAGCTTGGCACCTAGAGCAGACCACCTGGAATCATATACCTCTTAGAATTTCATGAAATTAATGCTTGGATTTCCCTTTAACCCAATCCATAATTTATGGGTCAATTCTTACCTCAAAAGTCTCCCTATATAACTTTTCCATAAAATGTTTTATTCTATTNTTTAATCTTATCCCTCCGATTTCAGTTGATGACTACATGTCGTGATAGAAAGCCATTTGGCTATAAAGCCAGAGGATTAGAGTGGTTAATTAGGGTAATTAGGGATTTAATAAGTTGTTATTTCAAACTTTATATCTTCCAATATATGTACATGTCATACATAGTGTTATATATCAAATTAATCGATTCAATGTGTAGAATTTTATAAAAATGATTCGGTATGATTTCGGGGAATGCAAAAATTTGGGTATATTTAAAAATTGTCAAAATTTTATCCAATTCACCAAAACTGGGTATTATAATAAATGAGTGCTCTCAGTTAGATGTTCTTTACCAATTCCGCACGAAAATATATGTGTACGTCCGTGGTCATTGCATTTGATTGGGTTAGCTTATGGATCACATATGTTGGTGCGTATCTATCTCTTCGATATCAATTTAATGCTTGATTTGGGAAGGATATTTCATGTGTTCTTAATATTGTTTTCTTGTATTTGGAATTTCTTATTGTCGCAAAGTTTAGCTGTAGGCTATTTTCTTTTTGCTTATATGATTTTATATCCTTTAATTGACAAAGTTTGGATGTACAACTGTTTTTGATTTTGTTTTATTGGAAACTTGTTTTTGTTGGAATCCCATATTATTTAGTTCAAAACTCTTATTTTTAGGCAAAATTTTGAAGATTATAAGAAACTACCCATTTTTTAGATGTTTTTAAGTTATAAATAAAATCACTAAGGTCTGTAAGAATTAATTAAATGTTTCAATAAAATTTTATATTTTTTTCTCAAACTCGTGTGCTAATCCGATGTGAATTCTTTGAGTGTGGTACAAGTCTTTATGAAACTTCATAAGAAAAACTCTCGTTGTATCAGAGTGAGAGCTGGACTAATATTTTAGTAATTTCTTTCTTTTGTCTCTCTTTTCATTATTTTAAATTTTGCTTTACGTGTGATTACGATTTGGTTAGCTATGTTATAATTTAATTTTGTTTGTTGTATTTCTTAAATTTTGTGTGATTTTCATTCAATTTCCTTTATTTTATTAATTGGAGTGAGTTGCATGTGTTTTCTGCTTTGACGTTCAAAGAGACTAATATTGCATAAATTAAGTGTTGATGGACTATGGAATTTGACATTTTGCAATCCTACATTTGAATACCATTTTAGGTTGTATGAGTACGTCTCAGAGCCTAAGATGTCGAGTAATGTCTTGTGAAAGATCAAAATTAAATTCTTGAATTTTTTGCCTTATTCATGAAGATGCTTTGAATGGCAAGAAAAAGATGGGCGTCTTAGTTTATGCTATTTACTGATTGGCATTTTGATAATAATTTCAATTTGTCTATTAAAATAAGTAAAATGTCAAAACAATGGAAGAAAAGAAATATGTAAAAGATAAAAGAGCCAAGGATTATCAGAACAAAAACTAGGTATATGAGATACTATTCTAGGGTGTAAATTTAATGTTTCTACAATATTAAGTGGTAATTGTGACAAAGTTTTGCATCTTAAATCTAGTTTATAAAATAATTAGGATATAGTATAGGATATAGCTTATTGTTAAGGTTTGGTGTTTAAAATAGATAATTGTTTCAAAAGCATTATGTGATAAGAAAATTTTATGGAATCTTAAAAATTTATTTTTGTAAAACAGCAATTTGATTGGTTATGTTATATGAAATAGAGTGTTGATAATAAAAAAATCACTAATAGCTAAATTAATTATGATTTAAATGAGATGTTAAGTGAATACGGCATAAAATTAAAACGGATTGATTTACAAATGCTTATAATGAACAAACAGTAGGAATAACACTTATTTAATTTTTTTAATGGAACCTAAATTTTGATGGTTTAGGCATGTAAAATAAAGGCTAGAAATATACTAATAAGACGGGCAAATAAAATTTATGTCAAGGTATTACAAATGAAATAGGGCTGTAGATAAAAAAAATGTTACCATCGATATTTTATGGAAAGATTTGTGTAAAGTAGAATTAACACCTGATGCAATACTCAAGAAGAAGAATAGAGACTTGAGCTTCATAAAATAAACCCATGTAACTGGGATAAGGTGGATCATAATAATGATGGCTGATTTTGTGGACATTTTTGCTCCTCACAAGAGAAGTTTCAAAATGTGACTTTATTAAGCTATAGTTGATTGTTAATTATTAATATTAACTTGAGCATATTCTTTTGCTGTGCTCTTTTTAGTATATTTCACTAACTACATTCTCTTGCTTTGCATCTTGCAGTACATACGTTGTTCAAAAACAGATTTTGGCTGTTATAATGTTAGTGAGCCACCAATAGATGCACCTCGTGACCCACTATATAAGTCTGAGAGGGAAATCTTCAAGGTACATATTTAACCCTTTTATTGATTGTTAAAATACATCAAATTGTACCAATTTGGTGCATGTTGACATCCTAATCGCAGCAATCTCTTATATTGTTAATCCTTCTTTATGACTAAAGAATTTTAGGACAGCCTTAAATACATCTTTGGGTTCCATGTTGCACTATTACTCATCTGTTTACCAGCACCGCCAACAACGTCATGATTGTCATCAAAATTTAACGCTGTTAGCATCCTTGGATTAGTAAGCATTTGGTCTTTGGTGGGTTAGTTTGGATAGTTTCTGAAGCTATTGCTGTGAATAATGAGGATACGCGACCTATGTTTTTTTCCTTTTATTTTCTGAGCTAGCAATTCGTTTATCATAGTCCATCCGCATCCTTGTTCTTGTCTTATTTCTCACTCTTTTCATTTTCGATTTGACCCCATGTTTTTTAATTCTTTCATTTTCGTAGGGTGCCTGAAAAGCCCATTGATGTTATTTTTAGGATTTGTGGTGGTCTTCACTTTTGTTTTCCTTCTATACTGAAGGAGATGTTTTCTTTCTTTAGTCATTCTTGGTTTACTAGAGTTAATGAACACATCTTGCTTATAACTTCAAACAATTTGGTGTGTGAATGTGACAGAAAACTTGTGAATTTATGAAATTTGTGGCAGCATAAAAAAAAAATTTGCTTTAAATATTCTAGTTTGAGACTTTATTGCCACACATTTCTCTTTTCTCTTGATGAACCAAAAGTTCGTTGTTTCTTCTTGCAGGTTTTTCTAACAAAACATTACAGGAATAGGCGGATTGATGACCCTGAATTTATACTTGATTTTGAAGAGATCTATGTTATTGACTCAAAATCAAAATCAATAACTAGGGCTCAAGTTATCGTAAGGAAAATGATTATTGCATTTTCAGTTGTTTTAAATTTACATATTACCTTTATGTCTCTGTTTTTCATTAAGAAATCATATAGTTTATGATATTGTGAAATTTTATCAACATCATTGCAACAAAAATTATTCAAACAAATCTAATTAAAAAGAAAGGTTGAAATAAGGTTACTGGCTGATGAACTCAAAATAAAATGATATTCTGCACCGGACATTCTGACTGAAGCAGATTGATCCACCCCAAGACCAATCTGTATCTGGTCAATTTATTTGTTGTCCTTCATCCTTGAAAATTGATCTGCGTTCTCCTCATTAATACATTAAGTTTTAGATTTTTTTTTCAAGGAAAAGCTTTATAACTGTTTATCACTAAAGTCGGTTTGGAACATCTAGTATTGAAGATGAAAGCTTGCAAGTCTTGTTTATAAGGATCTTTCTGCATAAACTTAAACTTGACAAGAAAAGGCATGTATACTGGTGACATCCTAGCATTGTTGACAGTGCTAACTACCATAGTCAAGCCTTTTTACAATTATTTCGAGGTTAATATTTTGTTTCCTTGCTATGTCTATTGGTATTGTAATTTTTAGACTACGTATTCTTAAGTTTTCTTCTTTGTGCTTACTAGGACTAGTGATGGGTTTCAGTCAACTATTATATTGCAAATTGTTTTTTGTTCTATCTATCCAAAGCTTAAAATCTTTCAATGAAAGGAAGTGAAATTCCATTGATATATATGTTACACCCCAGCTGATCCCCTAGGGTCAACCGTTTGACTGAGATGAACGATTTAGTCAAACAAAATTCTCACTAATGAGACTTACAACAATCATGACTCAATGGGTAACAATTGGTCTATCTTAATCATCACAAACATTTATTATCTAATTAAATTGAAAAATTCATTTATATTTTCAATTATTTGGAAGCATGCATAATAATATCACCAAAATATATACAAAGTTGCCAAGAATCCCAAATACGTATCTAAAACTCTTTACAATTTTCAAAACTGTATCAATTAAAATTACACAATGTCACACCTGACTAATCACTGTGGTGCTCCTTGCCCCTTCTTAAAATTCAATAATATAAAGGAGTCAGCTACAAGCTTAACGAAATAATAAAAGCTAAAGTTTTTATAGACAGAAAGAAATCATGGTGCAGCTTCAACCATAATTAATATGAGTGACAATAACACATAACACAAGCGTGCTTTAATTATATGAAACATCTAAAATAAGTGGGTATGAATGCAATAACCAATAATGAACTATAACAATTATATATTTTATTTATTCCCGCAAAATTATATGAATATCCTTAACTATTTTATATTTCAATAACTGTAATATTATGAATATTACTTGTATTTCCATCGTCTTTGACTAAATTCATTTCATTTCATATCATTTGGTCATTACCCACCTTTATCAATTTGACTATTGATAAAGGTTGAACATTTCTTAACATAGCAGTTATCAAAAACCCCCTTAATACTAACAAGGCTGTTCGTGCCTAAATATCAAGAGGTAGAAATTCTATAGCTTTTCTAACATTTTTACCTACAGATTGTTCATATAATCACCCACCTATCACAATACTTGTGACATTCCTTTGTGCATATTTTCTATTACAATCAGTCATTGTATGTGAATCATTTATCATATTCATATACCATCATATATGAATATCTGCAAGCCATTGTTTAATAAACATGCTTTCCAGATCAATAAAAGCAGTAAAGTTAGAAATATTATTAGTGTCAACTCAAGTTTGCATTCATATTACATATGCAAGAATTCGACAATGTGCAAAAACTTTTAAATATAACAACATCAGGACGAGTGCTGGCTAAATTTTAATATGTCCGATTCGTCCGCATCTGTAGCACTGCGGTTGACCCTAAACTCTTATAAGTTGGGGTGTGACGCCAAACTTATAGAATGTTTGAGTTTATTCAAGTCTAGCAAAACTCAAATTTGTTGTGACTTTGGCTTCATGTGACAGTTTTTGTAATAGAGTTCCTACTTATCTTTTTTTGTAAAATTTCCATGATTCTCGAATAATATGGCATTTTATTTGCATCTTAGATGAGTGAATTCTATACTGAATAAGGTTGATTGCCTTTTGCATCTTTTTGAAACTTAACATAATCCAATTAGTATAATCCATCTGGTTCAAAAAGAAATCGAAAATATATATTCGATGCAATATTTATAAGCAGAATTTTGAAGNAAAAATATATATTAGATGCAATATTTATAAGCAGAATTTTGAAGAGAGAAAAGTTGGGGTGTTTTACTAGATATATGAGTATCTGTTCATATGTATATCTCGTAGAATGGTTCAGAATTCAATTTTATGTGATGAAAAATGCTAGCGGTTTATGTTATTAGATATTTATATTTTGGAATTTTTTGTTACGATTTTTTTTTCCTTGCCACTACATTTTGCTTCTCTAATTTCAGCTTTTTTTATTATTTTACAGTGATGTGTTCGAGATATTTAATAATGTATGGTTTAATCAATTTGCTTGTTCAGGTGACATTGCCAGAGGGGAAAGACAGAGATCGAAGGAATGATTTACTCATCATTCGTGATGGTGGAACATCATTCAAAATAATTGACAAGGTTGCTGAAATTTCCTGTCTTATCTATATAATTATTTTTCCTTGCAACACTCATAGATACACACACATATGCAAATCTACATGCATGTTTGTATCTATCTATCTGTCTGTGCGTGTGCGCGCGTGTGTTTGTGAGATCTTGATTAATTGATAAATGCAGAATAAAAGGGATGATGCCACAACAGTAATAGAAAGGGAAGAGTGGATCGAGTCAAGGCGAGCGATGGAAAAACATTTAAGCAAACTTCGGGATTTCCATATTTCAAATTGGTTTTAAAGACCTAGCAATTCTGATGATGGTGCAATGGCAGATTAGTATATTGAATCAGTGTAAATGACTTAAATGGATTTGATTTATACTGCAAAAGCTTATATCTATGATTATTATCCATTCTTTGCCAGGCAATGCATGTTGGTTTTGGGGAATAGGTAGTAAAATCTTTAACATGGATATTTGTTGTGTTGTAATCACTCAATTAGCATGTCTACCTTTCATATAAGGCTATGTTATTGGTGCTGTGTGAGCAAATACCGAGGAAGTATCTGGTTTTTCTTAGTGTTGTTTTGCTGTACAATGTGTTGTTCAATGAGGAATACAGGCACTCGTTATTTGTAAAGAGTGAAATAAATTGGTTTTTGGGTGCTTGTGATTGTTAGGCTATGGGGAGATGCATATGGAGTGTCTATTTAATGAGCGTAACACCTCGGCATGGACATTCACTTATTTTATTTATTTATTTTTCTTTTTACTCAGTGAGTGGTTATTTATTTAATATTTGACATACAATAGTTTCTTTCTTTCTTTTTTTTTAATTTTTCAAAGACATCACAATCATTGCGTTATAATTTCTTTAGCTTAAAAGTTTTATCAAATTTTATTAAATAATGAGGCATACTGCTCAAGTTGTAAAGCCATTTTTAATGGATGGTATTACATGATCCAAAAATTGAAAGTGGAGTTTACATTTTATGATTGTTGATCATATCTTATGCCTCCAATCAAATTGTTTCCACTGTAGGAGTCCTTATGGGCTTATAATTATTGTTGATATTTGTTTAATCTGAATTTTGTGTGAAAAAATGATAGAATTCTACTTGTAATATTCATGAGTCATGCAAAGTGTGGATTAAAGAAGAAGAGAACAAGAAAAATTCAAGAAATTTAGAGAGAGATGCCATAAAATTTCATTATATTACACCAAATGCTAGTTTTAGTATTTAGGGTTCCGTGTTTTGGGTCTTAACCCTAAACCCCCTAACCCCTTATATATAACTTCCATTATATTACACTTAGAAAGCACTTATACTTAGAAATCACACTTAGAAAGCATATTCCCAAGCACTTACAAGAAGTCACTATGGTTTAATAGTGTGACTGGGGGAGCTTTCTAAGTGCTTTTTGTTTCGAAAAATCGATCTTGGGCGTTTGGGAATATGCTTTTCAACTAGTTTTACTTAAAGCCCATTTTTGGATTGGTTAAAGGTCGAATGATAGCACTGGTCTTTGTTTCATAGTTCTAATTGCAGTTTGGGTGCAAAAAGACTCTCCTACCCCTAATCAATTCAACGAATGCCATGGTTTATCCTTGATAATACCCTCCCCCTTCACTCCATCGGCTTTGTAGTTGGAGTTATGACGAATTTGCAATCCCCTTCTCTTCTCCCCTCGATTCGGCTCCGTTGTTGCTGCCTCTCTTCACCTCTCTCTGTACGTACTAGCCCTTAACTCCTTTCTCGGTTGCTCTTCGTGGTGGTGATTTTTTTCTTATCGTTTTACCTATATGATGTTGTTGTGTAGCCTCTCGGTTTTCCACTTTGGTGATAGTTTGGTGCTTGTCGTTTGAACTGTGAAAGTAGTTGTGCTGCTGGGCATTCCTGGTTGTCATTTATGGTCGTGGTTTCTTACTTTTCACCTTATGTGATTTGCCTATTCTGCTTCTCGGTCTTCCTATCTGCGGGTGGTTTGGTGCTTGTTGTTTGAACTTGTAAGTGGTGGTGTCAATGAGGCTTCCCGGTTGTCCTGTATGGTGGTGGTTTGTTGTTTTTCATTTTACTTATGTGAATTTGTAATTAGGGCATCTCAATTTTTCTTTCTGGTGGTGGTTTAGTGATTGGAGTTTGAACTGTGAAGTGGTTGTGTTGTGAGGCCTTTTTGGTTGTTCTTTGTGGTGGTCGTTTGTTGCTTTCCATTTTACCTATGTGATTCGCCTATTTTGCGTCTTGGATTTCTTATACACATAAAAAATTAAATGGGAAATTCAAATGATGTAGGTTTAAGGACTTCGGGAGGATCAAAAATTAAATTTAAATGACCAGGACCAAATTTGGGTCGAGCTTGTAGACCTCAGTGCCCCTGACACTAATGTGTCAGGAGCTGAGCTAGCGTCTGACCCGACCCGCAATTAAACAATTATTAAGTTATCAAAATATGGTCAAAACTTGACCTAATTTACTTTTAGCGGCTAGTGTGTAAAATGAATATGATATAGAGTTTAGAATTTGATTTAAAGTTACAAACTATGGGTTCTACACAAGTTTACGTATCATTCATGTAGTATAGGGCTCTAATGGAGTCCTGATCATCGATCACAAATGGAAGCTATAACACTTTATAATGACTTAATAAAACTCCTACTTAAAACAACATATAATTATCTAGGAAATAAAGTCAAAATTTTGTGTAAAAAGAAGTAATTACTATCAATAAGTTCAGTTTAAAAACTAAAAGAAAATTCTAAGTGTTTCTAAAACAGCTAAGTGTAGAAGAGTTCAATTATATGAAGAGTCTTCCTCTTTGCAATGAGTTTATAAACAGTTTAGGAATCAAATGTCTAAAGGTTAAATGAAGTTTTGTGATAAATAGGAGCATGTTTATTCTTTACCATCTTCCAAGTACATAAAGAACATTGGCTAACCTAAAGTTAAGTTTCAAAATCTCTCAGGTTATGTTGGGTAAGTTCTAGCCTCTCACTTTCAGATTACCCACTGTGCCCTCTCTATAGGACTAACTTGTCCTAAGGTTCCAAACTCTAAATCAAATTGGTAAGAATCTAGTCTGACACTCTATAAACACCAATTTACGCCCATCAAATTTTATCTTCCTATATATTTGTAATAACCAATGGTCTGCCTTCTCACCTATTAGATTAAAGTGATTCATACTAGTTGAAGAACATATAGCCCTCTCGTGTCATTATGGATTCACAACAAATTTTAACATACCAATTGACCATAAAAAATATGTAAATGAATCATGAAGTAAAGAATAATCACAAGTATGAAATAAAAGTTCTAAACAATTCAAATCCTACACATGATTAATTCTCATTACAAGGAGAAAGATAAGAAAACTCATCGTACTTCATGGGAATAACACAACAAAACATGATTTATATTAAAACTCAAGTTACAAAATAAACTTAAAACAAAATACAAAATACTTATCTCAAACTCTTCTCCAAGCAAATCCTTTGAAGTTTCCTTGATTAAACTTCAACTTTCCTTACAAGTTTACTCCAAAATACAATAACAAAGACTCAGACACACAAACCCCCCAAACCCTCTTATCACCAACAACTCTCTAAAAAACCTTTTTTCGACCAGTCAATTGTCTTTAAATAAAGCTCTTAAAATCATCATGAGTCACTTCAAACACCTCTTCAAAATTCGTCTAAATTCATTAAATATAAGAGAAAGTCGATACTGGCGCTTAGGCTTATAACTGACTGGAGCCTAGGCGCCAGATCTTGGCTCTATGACGTTGGAGCTCCTGTAGTCTGGCTCTTAGGTGCCATAAGCTGGAGCCTAGGTACCAGTTAATATCTTAGCTCCTTGCTCCGTTTTGCTCTGTTTTGCTCTGTTTAAGTTCCCTTTTCTCCAAAACTCAACTTCTTGTACCTGAAACCAAAAATATGCAAAATATCTTCCATTATAATGCAATATCATTAAAAATGAGCATAACATACATATAGGAAATTAGCATATTTTTTGGTGTATTAGTTATTTCAAACGTAAAATGTTACTTGTCCTCAAGTAACCCTTTTAATTATAAGTTAAATAGTAATTTATGTTAGTGGGTTTCATTAAAGGTTCCTATAGTTTTTGCCCCATTGATATGATAGTGAAACTTTAGAAAAAATTTCAATAGCTCGGGTTAGAACTGAGGTGTAAGAATGTCTAGTAATCAAACTAGGAATTCATATTTTCTATTTATTTCAAAAACAATTGTAATTTTTCAGACTTAGAAATCTTAGAAGAATTAAAAAGAAAAGAATTTTATGAGAACTCTAATAGTTAAGATTTTACTAATACATATGAAATTGATTTTAAATTAAAAAATGTAATTGGGTTTCTTCCTTTAGGATAATTCAAGTGAAGCCAACTTTTGATTAGGCATCTCCTCAAGCTTCTCCCCACATATTTTTTATTTTTTTAATTTTCTTTTTTTCTTTTGATTTTGCTTTTCTTTTTTGTTTTGGATCATTTTCAATCATTTCTTTTCTTTTATTTTCTTTTTTATGTGAGGATTACTATATCTAGATAGTATTTAATGATTTTGAACTTCACTATCCTCTTCCTAAAGTTAAAACCTTATCACATTTCTTCACTTTATAATGTGTATTAATATAAAAATAATTTTTTCATAGAATCTCAAATTTTTTTTATAAGTGTAAATCTATGATTTCCTATTATTTCAAAAATACCATAGTTTCTATTATGAATAATGTAAGCATATTCCTATACTCTTATACTAAGTATCTTAACTCTAGAACTATCCCTTATTACCAGAAAATCTTACTTAAGTCTATGATTTCACATTTAGAATAAAAAATATAGTTCTCTAAATATAACGCAACATACCACAGGTTTTGTTAAAAATGATTTTTAAATATAGTTTATTGAGGAAAAAAGATTAATTTTTAAAAGTTTTCTCCCTCTCCCAAACTTAAGTTTTTTAAACAGTTTAAACATTTTAGTGTAAAATAAATACACAGAGAGAAATTTAACATAATTATTATCTATCACAGGGTTCTGAACATGAAAATAATTCTGGTAAAAAAAGTAAAGACAGGTGTTGAGCAGTAGTAAATCCAAAATCAATATGTATAGCATGGAAATTATAAAGTAGAAAACTACTCTAACACACACGAAATATTATATAAACTGGAGCACAAAGTAAATAGTAGTGCAAAAAAATAAGAAGTGTAGTACATGAATCCAACATAAATATACATCAGAAGTGACTAAAATAAAGAAAATCTAAATGTAGGAATTACAACATAAATGTAAAGACTTCCTAATCTTTGTCCTCCTCCTCCTCCTCCTCCTCCTCATCATCATCATCATCAACAACATCCTCATCCATATCTTGCGGTGCTCAAAAAGAGGGTAGTGAGGATAATCAGGTAACTCAATAGCATGATCTCCTCTTAAAAAGCTCATTAATGAAATGTTGAAGCTAGGTTCATAATCATTATTCCATGTCAGATGTTATTTTAAGTAATCCTAGTGATCATTATTATCTTGAAGCTAACACTACAACAAAGACATATCAGACTGATGCTCCAGAGATCGATCTCAAAGCTCTTCCCAATACCAGGAGGTGGAGCAACAACATTGGAAGTGGATGATCTAGAAGCATAAGTAGAAGCAACATTTGAAGGTCGGCTTCTAGAACCAAGTGTAGCATGCTTTCCATAAATATCCTCATTAGCCTTACCTATTGGCTTTAGTGGTTGTAACATCTCCTACCCACCTTTAAATCTAACATTGGATCACTTACAAATAGTAAAAATAAGAGAGGGGTAACTTAAAACTCCAGTGGTACCACCAGCAGAAGAGTGCATAATGGATTTGTAAATAAGAAAGCCAACTGATGCACCCGTATTGTGTGTTGTTTTTCTGCGTGTTTTATATCAATTTAAATCCCCTGCAACGACGCCAAAAAACTTGACCTGACCAACAATTACGCTGTAATTTAACTTTCAAAATGTGACAAAAAACTTGACCCAATTTATATTTAACAGCTAGTGTGCAAAATTGAAATGTTATGAAATTTGGAAAATGATTTACACACTATGGGTTCTACGCAAGTGCACGTATCACTTTAAGTAATATAGGGATTTCTTTAAAAACCTCAGTATCGATCCCACAAAAAAGTGAGGTAGGAAATCTCTTAGGCTAATTCTAGTCTACTACTATCAGGCTTTAGTTTGGAATGTTGATTAAAGTAGTTTTTCTAACAAGTATTCTTAAATGTAAAACATACAATAACTATTCCTAAATGAAAATATTAATTTTAAAGATAACCCTTCTAGATGAATTGGTTTGGGGAATTTTGAGATGTTAAAAACTACTCTTCTTATGTAGTGAATTGGATAATGTTTAGGAATTAGATGCATAAATTTCAATATAGCCAATGATAATAGGAGAAATTATATTTTTTACCCTCTTTCGAGTGCATAAAGAACATTGGTTAGCTTAAAGTCTATTCCTTAACATCCAGATTTCCCTATTAGAACTAACTAGCCTGTCATCCTAGCGTCCCACAGCCTAGGCCACAGAAGTGACCGAATCTCAGTGATAATTTAAGAAGTCTTAAGTCAAATTGATATGAATCTAGCCTGTCACCCTAAAACAACCAATCTACACCCATTAACAAATATTTCCCTAAAAGTGCATTCAACTACATTAATTATTATAATGTGCCAAATAGGAGCAATAATATCCTTTAATCTTCTGGTCAAGCGATAAAGGACATTAGTTACTTCAGATTTTTTGAATCCAAATCTATGGTTAAACTAAGAGGATACTGACTTTCACTTCAGAGCTCCCACTTCTCCCTCACTTGAGGGCTAACAATCTCACCATTTGGTTTATAAACATTTGAACCAAATTGTTGATTTTATTCTGTAACCCTAATATCACCAATTCTACACCCATCAAACAATATTTCCCTATTTATTTTCACTCAATCTCATGGAGACTTAACTCTTCCATGACATTAAGGTTTGATCCCTACTTGAATGCTGAAAACATGACCATCCCGACTCTTATATTTTTGCATAGATTTTAACAAATCAATTGGCCATATTGAAAAGTAAATGAAGTTCAAGGTGAATAATCAAAATTTGTAATCGAAACATATTCTAACATGCATCCCAAAATCCTAAACATGAATCCTACTCATTGCAAAAGAAAAGTAGAAGGAAAATAATGGCAGAACATACTCATGCTACTATTTCCTAAAAAGAAGAAAGAGTAAGAAAAATAAATCACAAAGCACAAAGAAAACACAATGAAAAACTTCATTACATAAAAAAAAATCCACTATATAAGTGTTTAAAAAATCATAAGATAATGAAGAATACAATACTTAGCCTTTTCCCCTTGAAAGAAAGATCAAGATCTCTCCCACAAAGTCTCCCGCTGATCCATGTAATGTTAGTATATTTCCTTATAGATTCTCTCAAAATCTCCTCTCCAATCTCTCCAAGAAAGTAAAAATCTACATTTCTACTCCTATTCTAAGATCTCTAAACATTCTCCATGTTTTCCACACTCCTCTTTAATTCTTAGGGCTAAAGGATGTTAAAAACTGTAAAAAATTGCGAAACGATGCATCCCTAGGCGTCCATAACTGTTCCTGGTGTCGTTTGGCACCGTATAGTGCTGTTTAATGCTATTATGGAACTAAGCGCCATTTGGCTCTAGTTTTGGTGCCATTCAGTGCCTCTCTACGCAGTTCCACTGTTTTGCTCTATTTAGCTCTATTTCGCCCCGTTTTAGTTGTGTTTCTCTCCTGAAAGTTATACCTACAAAATAAACATAAAAACAACATTTATTTAAAGTATAATTTCATTAAAAAATATGTGATAAATATAAAAGAGGTTAAGCATCGAAAGACATATCGAAATGTGTTAGGTCAAAATTTTATTTCTTGCTCGCTTTTACTCTAAATTGCACCATTTTTGCTTCCTTTTCTCCAAAAGTCCATTTCTTGTACCTGCAGTAAAAAACATACAAAATAGCTTTCTTTAAAGTGCAATATCACTAAAATTAAGCATTAAATATATGTGAAAAATTAGTTATTTTTTAGGTGTGTATCATAAACTCCCAAACTAAACTATTACTTGTCATCAAGCAACACTAAAACTTTAAAAACTAAATTTGTTTATTTGAGGTAGTGGGTCTCAATAATGCTTTCTATAATTTTGTCTCAGAAATATCATAGTGTAACTTTGGCGAAATTTTAGCAAATCAGCCTAGAACTAGAGTATAAGAATATCTCATATCCAACTTAAGAATCATGATTTTCTATTTACTTCAAAAGTTATGGAAACTTGTCAAACTAAAGGTTCATAGAAAGTTTAAAAACAAAATTTAAGCACCTTATTTATACCAATTTGACCAATACTTTTTTGAAATAAGAGAAAGCTTAAGATTGTTTCTAAGTTTTTTCTTTTAAAAAGATTCAAGTGCAACCAATTTTTGATTTAGCTTCTCCTCACATATTTTCTTTTTTACTTTTCTTTTTATTTTTATTTTTTCTTTTCCTTTCAGGATATTTTTAATCCTTACTCTTTTTATGTGAGGATTACTATATCTGGATAGACCTTTAATAATTTTGAATTTCATTATCCTCTTTCTAAAGTTCAAAACTCAAAACTTTCCCTCACTTTTTGAAAGTGTAAGTATTAGTTTGAAAAAGGTTTCAATAAAGACTCAACTCTCAATAAGTATAAATATAAGAATCTTAGTTTTTCAAATATTCAACTCCTTTCTACTATAAACATCAAAATCATTTTCCTAAAGTTTCCTACAAAATATCGTAACTCTAGATTAGTTTCTTCACATAGCATCTCAGTTAAGTAATTTTTCTAACATTTATAAAATCAAAGTTATAGTAACCTAAAGGTAATGATCACGATGAAATAGTTGTGTAAAATTTATAAAGTTGACTTTGCTTTTCAACTATGCCAAAAACTTGATGTGGTGTTTTATGAATAATAATGTTAAACATTTAATGTTGAGATTATACGCAAGTATACGCATCGTTATCAAGTAATTTAAGAATCTCTATTTAAGTCCCAAATATCAATCCCACGAGAAAGGTTTAAATTTTAAATGATAAATTAACTAAGAAATTCACAGAAATCAAACGAAATTACTATCACTAATCTCAAATGTGTAAAATACTATATGAACGAAATTATTAACTATTGGAAAAATTTAAATGCAAAGTTTAACTCAGTAATTACTAAACTATGTTTATGTGATGAAATTTTCTAATATGAAAAAACATCTTTCCTACTATAATGAGCTTTTTGGTTAATGAGATGAAATAAATGGTTTAAATTTGTATTGTGCCAAATAGAAGTAATTTTAATTACTTACCCTGATTCAGTGTTATAGAAAATTATTGGTTAATCTTAGGTTTAATCCCTAAATTCATGGCTAGGCTAGGAGGATATTGGCTCTCACTCCAAAGCTCCCACTTCCCTTCCCCTAAAGGCTAACTCTCGCTTTACTTCTTAAACACTAAGATCAAATTGGGGATTTTAATCTGTCATCCTAAAAATCTCCAACTCTACACCCAACAATGTATATTTTCCTATTTATTTACACTTAATTCCATGAACGAAATACTCCTTCATTGACTTAAATGTGATTCTCACTCTGTTGTAGAACTCATACTCTATTTCCCGGATCATATGTTTCACAACATATTTTAACTATTCAATTGGCCAAATCAAAAAGTACATTAAGAACGGAGTTGAAAAACCATCACAATTTATTTTATATTTTAACATTGGTACATCCAAATTATCTCTTCATTTCACCATATCTCAAAGTAGGGAGAAATATAAAGAAAACTACTCAGACTTCATGAGAAAGATACAAAAAAACACAAAATTCTTTTATAAAAGAAAGTTCATACAACAATAATAAACTAACAACACTTATCTGAAACTCTTTCTCAAAGCAAATCCCTTGTAGCCTCTCTTCGGAAATGTAGGAAGAAGAAATCTCTCACTTCTCTCCCTCTCTAACACTCTTAGAGACGAATTCACACTTAAACTCACCAAAAAACTCAAAACTGTAAAGAAAATAACTAACTAATGGTGTGGAATGACGTGGAAATCGGTTGAAGGTTGCAAAGTGGCATCAAAGGGGGCGAAGGCGTACGAAGAGGAGGAAGAGGGAGGGCTTTCTGATCAAGTTTGGCTCTAAATAGAGCCTAAGGTCAGTCTTCCAATAAGTTCTTCCAAAAACTCTTCAAAAAGCATCAAAATTTGTTGAATCTTCTAGAAACAGGGTCTGCACCAACACTGACACCTTCGGCACCAGTGGTCATTTAATTAAACCGCGCCCACTGTCAAACGACATTGTCGGCGCTGAACAATTCTTTAAAAATTCAATTTTTACTCCAAATTCCATCCTTTTTGCTTCATTTTTATTCCAAGTCCTAAAAATCAACAACCTACAATAAAACATGAAAAATATCTTCCTTTAAAGTACAATATCATCAAAAATGAGTATAAAATATGAGTCTAAAAATGCATATATTTTTTGTGTATCAAAATCCCCCAAAAAATGAGTATAAAATATGGGTCTAAAAATGCATATATTTTTTGTGTATCAAAATCCCCCAAACTTAAATGTTATTTGTTCTTAAGTAACTCCGTTACTATATAAAAATATGACTTATGGTAAAGATTTTAACTTCTAGATTTCTATATTTTAGTCCACTAAATACAATAGCATAACTTAAGAAAAATGTAAAATAACTACAGTTAATACTAAATGTATAAGAATATCTAGCACTCAAATTTAAGATTTTTTATTCTCTATTATTTTCAAGAAAAATTACAAATTATTCATATTAAAGCCACTTAGAATATTCATATGAAAAAGAACTTCATAAAACTTTACTAGTAAATATGCTAATACTTAAATATAAGTTTAGAAAATGTAGCCAAGCCTTCTTCTTTAAGTTGATTCAAGTAAAACTAATTTTTAATTAGGCTTCTCCTCAAGCTTCTCCTCACAACTTTTTCTTTTTTTTTCTTTTCTTTTTTAGGATCATTTTCAATCATTTTTCTTTTCTTTTTTTCTTCTTTTTCAAGATCATTTTCAATATTTTTTCTTTTCTTTTTCTTTTATTTTTTCATGTGAGGATCACTATATCTGGATAGCCTTTAATGATTTTGAACTTGATTGTCTTCTTATTAAAGTTCAAAACTTTTCACATTTCTTCACTTTATAAATTTATATTAGCTTCAAAGATTTTTCATAATGTTTTATGCGTTTCTTCTTACATGAATCTCTAAGATTTTTAATACTTCAAAAATACAAATTCCTTTACTTATAATAGAAAAAACATAGTCTTATTCTCTCATACCAAATATCTTAATCTCTAAAATTAAACTTTATTATTGAAAATTTTTACTTAGGTTAACTACATATTTAGAAACACAAATACAATTATCTAAAGTTATCCTCTACTACCAAATGTCTTGTTAAATTTTAAAATATTTTGAAAATAAAGTTAATTGAGGACAGCTAAAATTAAGTTTTTTTCTTTAGAAAGAAGTTTTTCTTTCCCCCCTAAACTTAAATTTTTAAAAGATGTAGCATGAAAAATTGAAAAAAATAAAGGGTGAAAGAAAACATTTAATAAATAAAGGAAAGACTTACCTATTGAAGGTTCTGATATTGAAATTCAACTCTGAAATATTGCAGGTGCTAATGTGAAAAACTACAAGACTTAAAACATTAAATAACACATAATACATAAAAATTTGCTGAGAACGAGTTAACTACAAATACATTAAACAAAGTACAAGAAACTAATGACTTCCAACAATTTCACAAATATATTGTTCACAACACAACATAACAATTAAAATAAAGTGTCACAATCTACAACAAATAGTCTCAACAATAAAGTACAACCAAACATAAACTAAACAAAAATCTAACTAAAAACTCCCCAATCATCATCTTCTTCTACTTAATCCACATCTAAATTTTGCTGTTGATATGTGGTAAAAATAGGGTGAGTAGGAAACTGAACTGAGTGATCACCCATCATGTATCTGACCATTGGATCATCATAAGCAACATCATATTTGAACTTCTGTCTGGTCAAATCAGCACTGTGTGCATTCTTGGCCTCCATATTTTCTATTCTACTTCCCATTCCTAAGATATCTCCCTGTTGGATCATCATCTGCTCCATAATTTCCTGAAGAGTAGGGGTACTAGAAGTAGTGGCAATTGCAATAGAAGGAATATCCCTGGTCCTACTTCCAGATCACCATCCAACATAGGATTCATAAGTCTTAATAATGGCAGGCCCAATAGGTTTTAGAGGTTCAATCCTCTCCTCATCCATTCTAAAATCAACTTATGACTGTTCACATAGTGTGAAGATCAGGACAAGGTGTGCCAAACCACCACTGGTCTCTCCCAAAACAATAGAATGAGTGTTTCTATAAATAGTAAAGCATACATCTATCCTCGTCATCTGCTGGGTAAAAAAGTTCAAGATGGCTATATCCATTTTAACCTCACTATTTTTGGTATCATTCTCCCAGAAATAAAGTAGTGTCAGGCCATAGATACTACATTTAACATAGAAAGAGAAAAGTTTACCTTAACACCATCTTTCACTTTCCAAACTCCTCTTCCATCAGTAAGAAAAAAAAACTTCATCTAAGGCCTCAATCATAACATAAAATGATTTGTAGTGACAGCTATAAACATCTTCTAACTGATAAAATTCATTAATCTTACTTTTAGTAAATTCCACCAACTTCCAACGAACAAACACATAGTCTTTAGAAGTCTCCTTAAAATTGATATAGAACTCCATCACTACACCAATAATAGCATCGATAGTAAAGTAAAAAAAATTCTCCCACTATCGAGCATTAATTAATCTCTCGACTTCTCCTCTCAGATTTTTAAATCCTTGTTTCAGAATCACTTTTTTAGATGTAAGTAAACTATTGAAACAAATGTTGGCCTTGTAATTGACAAACTTTTGATCATCAAAATCCACCTTTATTTTTCCCTTACTCATTCTCCGTGCCATGGTAATCTACAAAAAATTGATAAAATCCAAATAAATTTCCAAAAATTTTGCAAAACACAATGTGGAATGTTTTAAACTTAAATCTACTAAGTAAGAGTTCTTCATGAAAGTATTTTCTCAAAAATCATCAAAAAATTTTTCAAAATTAGGATTTTCTAAAAAATATTCAAAAATTTTTTAAAATTTTGGATCTCGGTAATGTAAGATAAATCGTTGGTGAAAATAAGAAATTTTGAGTTTAAAGTGTAGCTCTTCCCTAGATAAGTTGAAATCTGAACTTCCTTTGCCTTAAAATTGCCTCAAATCCAATCAATAGTGAGCCCTAAGTGTAAAAACCGAAGGTTGAAGGTGACTAAAAGGTAAAAATGGTGTTTTGCTGTCCAAATCACAAATTTTTAAGGGGTTTGGGTGGTTTTCAAATCGAGGGTGCTGTCGGCGCCAGGGCCAAAGATTCATTTTTCTGATTTTTGCAATTTTCAACTTTCTTTCAATTCACTCGAAAGTCTATTTAGTCTTTTTAAACATTAATTTTCATCTTAAAATAATTCACAAACAAACATTTTCATAAACAACACCAAACTAACTTTTATATATGAAAATACACTTTTTACTAATACATTTTTCTAATCCCACTTTCACATACATAAAGCAAACAAAATTATAATTCAACGTCAAAATGAAGCCACAACACTAGGATGCTGACACAAAACTATACACACAATCAAAGTTAATAGAGTTCTAAATCAAAGCAAGTAAAGTAAATCAAATCCACACAATCACAATAAAAACATAATTACTTTAAACTAATGGAGAGTCCAACTTCTTCAATTATTATTCTTCTTCTTCAGTACTTTCTTCTCCTCTAATATCTCCCAGAGACTAGCAATGGACGTACAAATTGAAGAAGGGTCGGTATGAGAATTGATCAGTCAAATTTTCATCGATCCATCCATTTTTCTTGAATATCTGCACCAATCCTGCTTCAATTGTTCCAGTATGATCAAAGTTCTCCTTCATCCTCCAATCTAGGTGATCAAAAAGGTAGGTAAGGTTCCATATTACATTCATAATACTCTGAAGTTCTCTTTCTATTCTCTACATTTTATTCTACAAAGTTATTGAACTTCCAACTGTTTGTGGCATTAATGGTGTTGAAGCATGTGATGAACTATCCATAATGACATCTAATGCTTCTTTCCCATTCCCAATATAATTTTCATCAACAGGAATAATGGGCCCCCAGGGTAATAATACTTTCCCCCAACTTTCATATGACACTTGAGATTGACTGCAAAGTAAGAAAATTATGGAAGGATGCCCCAGTTTGTATATTGACCCATTGATAGTAATACCCATAATATATTTGAAAATAATTGATTCTACATTAATGGGCTTTTCCATTTGAATGCAATATTATAAAATGATACTTTCCCTTGTAACTCTACTAATCTTCATGGTAGGGAGTAATTTTGCAAATATGAAGAAATGCCATTGTTTTGATATTGGATTAAGTAATGAAGCGAAAAAACTAACGTATCCCTCATCTCTGATTTCCTGATTATCATTTTCATTCGCCAGAAAGTTATATACATCTTGCATCATATCTCTCGTTAGTATAAAATATGCATAATGACAGATTGTAACATTTTCTATCATATACAAATCATTAATTCAAGCCAGAGTAAATGGTACAGTCTTACCTCAAATGAAGACGACTCCTTGGGTAATTCCATGTAAGTTAGCATAGATATCCTTTACTACTGGTACAACAACTGCAACAATAGTGTAACACAGAACTTCCCAACGTCTCTGTACAATGATTTTCTCAATCTGTGAACTTCAATTATTCAATCCATGATTGACAAAGCCTCTCTCCTTGATAAGTCTCTTCTTTGTGATAACTTTATCGTATAATCTCTGTGCGTCATAACTGATAAACTTTCTTCTATTGAAAACTCCATACCTTGAAGTATTTTTGGAATTGGAAGCCATGAAATTCAAAATCTGGAAGTTTCTGGTCATCTAAGGCATTTTTTAGGCATTTAAAAGCACCTCTCGGCGGATATATAGGAGCAAAATCACACCTAAGTCTACCAAATACATCTGAACCACACAAACTGCTCTCAGGGCTATCGGTACTCGCGATGGCGCTATCGGCACCATGGTCCGTATAGATGGGCGCCATCAGAGCTAGAGGCCAAAATTGCGTTATTTATTTTTTTGTTCAATTCGATTCTAAATTTTCCTCCAATACCAATATTGGTCTTAATTTATGATATATAAAATTATGTAGGACTCAAAAGTATTATTATTTCCTAAAAAAACACTTATTAAACATAATAGTATACATAGATATATATAGTTTTATATATGGGTTGCCTCCCATAAAGCGTTTGGTTTAACATCGTGAGCCCGATATAACATTGTTTAATCAGGATGACTCAACATAAAAAATTCTTTAAATTGTGGTATGTGCCCTTCATAATAATGTTTCAATCGATGCCCATTAACATTAAATATCTTTACAGTTTTAGGATCTTTAATAACAACAGTTCCATAATGATAGAATTTTATCACTTTAAAAAGTCTTAACCATCTGGATTTCAGTTTTCTTGGAAATAATCTCAACCTTTTGTTATAAAATAAAACTTCTTCTCTAGGTTTAAACATCTTTTTAATAATCTTCCGATCATTCCATATTTTTATTTTCTCTTTATAGATTTTTGCATTATCATATGCTTCATTTATAATCTCCTCAAGTTCATTTAAATGCAATTATCTTTTCTCACCAGCATCTTCTAGATTAAAATTAAATTCCTTAATAGCCCAGTTGACCTCATTTTTTGTTAAGGTTTAGTTTTTCCTCTTTAGTAGCCTAGGGTCTAGCCATAGGACTTTTCATGTTGACTAGTCCTAGAAAACTAGACATTGAACCCTCACCATTAGAAATTTCAAACCCTTCTCCACTCAACTTGAAGTTCCACATATTGGTCCTAACCTCTAAACACGTAGGTAGGTTGGAGGAAACTCAGGATGAGTCACCCTTGGGATTGCTGGACCTTAGGGTTGACCTTGGGTGTTGGTCTGGAGCTAAGGCACTCATATACACTCATCTACACTCACAATCACTCACAACCATGAACTCAAATTTCTAGCCTAGATCCCTTGATCTTTTGGGATACTCATGTAGATGGTCCCCTAAACCTACTAACATTAGGGCTATGGTTTAGCTAAGACCACTATGTAGATGACCCAAAATGGGTTTTCCATTGGTCCATGGATTATTGGTGATGATTGGTACCTCAACTCTACCAAAATACCCATCTTGGCGTTTTGCCCCTAAAACACCCCCAAATTACCAAAATACCCCTCTTGGGCTTAAAATCCAAAAAAATTCAAAAATTACCAGAAAATCCCAATAAATCCCAAATAATCCCAATTTCATTTCTCTCAACTACCACATAACCCAATTTGGCCAATTTGGCCATCTTTAGCCAAAATCCCCAAATTGCCCTTTAAAGACCCAAATTTCCCCAAATCCAACTCAAATGTCCATCAATTGGGTCTCAATAAACCCCAATTCCAATCCTAAACTCAAATTCACTTTTCATATGACCAAACTAAATCAAATCCAAGCTCAATTGGTCCATAATTTGAGCCCAATTTTGATTTGGGTCAAAACCCCAATCTTGACAATATGACCTAATCTCATCAAATTGAAATCATAGCCTAGTCAATTTGCCTCAATTAATGTTGAAAAATCTTTATGACAATCCTATACATCAAAATAAACCATCAATTGGCATTGGTGAAGCCTCAAATCTATTTGATTTTGGCCTAAATCCAAAATTCCCAAATTTAGCCCCAAATTGGCTAAGTCCCTAAATTTCACCCAATTGATTGCCTTAACCTCCAAATTGGCATCCAATTCATGTTGTCTCTCCCACCATCAAGTTTGGAGTTGGATTTGAAGACCTCGAGGTTATCCTCGGGAAAGCCCCGTTCGTGGTAATGAAGATCGCTGCCCGAAAGTTCAAGAGCCATCTGCAAAATTCAGTTTGAACTGCCCTCAGGATTTCCCTGCCGGTAAGAAGGCTAAAGCTGCCATCATCAAGCCTGCTATCCCTGATACTGCTAAGGGAAAAGAGGTGATGGTCGTTGAAAATTCAACTGAAGGATTAACTGTTCCGCCACCCATGTTTGAGATCGGGTCAAGCTCAAGGACTGTACCACTGCCCGAACTCAAATGAGGAACCGCAATAGGAGAATTCAGAGGGCCAACAAAGGCCAGACTCCTGAGAACACACCTAATGAGGAAGAGCCTCTTCAAGTTGAAGAGGTATTACCAAAAATTTACCCACTCCTACGAGGGAGTAGATTCCATCCTCTGACAGATACGGAAATTTACCCACTCCTGCGAGGGAGTAGATTCCATCCTCTGACAGATACTGATGGATATGAGAGTATCCGGAAGATTGTTGTTGCATTCCCATCACTTCATGGACATGGTGGGGAGGGAAAGAAATTCATCCCCATCACTTGAGTTAGTGCAGTCTTCAGAAGGCTTGCTATTTAAGAAGGATGTTCTGTTAGTGAATTACTTAAACGAGTGGGACATGCAATTTCCCCTCATATGAAGAATGAAATTTTGAAGGATATTAAGTTCGCTAGAAAATCTCGTAGGTCGATTATAGAGTCTCCTACCTATGTTCCTGTCTAGCTCCGTTTGGAAAGCCGAGGTTATACTGCTATAGTCACCACCAATCATACCACCACCAGGACCGCAAGTCGTCGGCCGATTAAGTCAAGACTGGGTTCGAGAGGTTTACCCGTTATTCCTGCAATCATGGAAAGAAAGACGAGATGATTACCTGACACTGTAGCTGATCTACACCACGGGGAGCATACCTTCCCTCGACATACCGATGTCTCTACTAAGACGTCCCGTCCTGAGACATCATTATTGAAGAAGAAGAGGGTATGGGTACCCAAGATCGCTGCATCGATATAGTTCAGTGAGCCTGCAGGACAGGAAGTAAAACCAGTGCCTGAAATATCTGACATTGTCGCGACAAAAGCCAGCGAGACTGGTACGCCTTGGGATGAACTATCTGACCCATTGGGATTGCTTTTGACTGGTAAGTTAAAACATTTTCTGAGTTGGAACATTTATTTGTGAAAAGATTTGTTGGGACGCAGCTTCATGTGTCTATTGGAGAACTCATGATGGAGAAGCAGAAGCCTAGTGAAACCTTGACAGAGTATATTTTGAGGTGGAGAAACCTTAGCATGAAATGTGAACCTCAGCTACAGGAACATCAAGCGATTGAGATTCTACTCAAAAGCATTCATGGGCCAGTAGCTTTCATGCTTAAGGGACTCACCATCAAATCCTTCGAGAAGCTACTCAGTAAAGCCAGCAGTCTTCAAGAAGAAATGAAGCACATGGAGCCACATGAAAAGGCTAAGGTGACCAGAGTATTCGAAAAGAAATCAGGGGTAGTCGCAACTGTCGACAAAGGAAAGCAGCCGATAAAGATATATGCAGAAGATCATCGTCAGTCTTCGTCACAGTACTCTCAGAAACAGAGCAGTCAATCCAACCAACGGCCGTCTCAGGAGGGATCACCTCGAACAGCGGGTAAAAGAATATCCCTGTTAGAGCGACAGAAAGTTGTTTACTCCTTCAAAGATGAAGTTGTACCTAAAATATTCAAAAGCTTAATGAAGAAACCAGAATTCAAACTGCCTGATCCAAAGAAACTTGAAGAAGTGGAAAAGAAGAATGAACTGAATTATTGCCCATACCACCGGTTGCTTGGGCACACTGGTAGATAGGAGGAATGAACCAAATTATTGCCCGTACCACCCGTTACTTGGACACACTATACACAAATGCTTTGTCTTTAAAGACTAGCTCGAGAAGAACCTCAAGGAAGAGAATATAACAATCCCGAAGGAATATTTGAGAGAACTTGAAAAAGGTTCTATAAACAAGATTTCAGCTGAGTCAATCTCCCCAATTGATCCATATGTAGGAACAGATGGATGGGATGAACTCAAGAAGGTCCTCAATCGAATACAGGATTCATTGAAATAAGCTTCTATAAATACCAAAGAAGGATGGAATGAGGTATGGAGCAGATCATCCAAGAAGATACTAAACAAGCTATAGTCTGCATCAAAACAAGCCTCCATTCAGAGTCCGCAGCATACCGAGCCCGAGATGAAGATTTCACCAGAAAACCGTCATCCTCAAGAACAAAGAAAAAGAAAAAGAAAAGCGTCACTGCCAAGATTGATAGCACAGGGGGTAGGATAGGGGCTGCCTCTACTAGATTGGCTGTCTCGGATTCGGGGAAGAAAGTCCTCGAACCCTTGACTTTGTATGATTATCTTTTTGTCCCTCCGGTGTCTTATGAATATAATGGTTGTGTTTTCGGCTACGTTTTGACTATTTCTGGTAATAACATGATTGATTATAACCAAGCTAGTTGCGATCTCGATCCCCAAAATGATCCTCAAATCATACTTGAGTCCAATGAACTTGTTGTGAAGTCTAAAGAAGACATCAACGATATCGCTTACGACAACACCGGTAACAAACAACCAACTCTCGAGCGTCATGGTACACCGCTCGCCATCAACTTAAATCTCTCCGACGAAGAGGAAAAGACACCGAAAGATTCAATAATGATATCTCAAGAAGAAAAAATCACATAAGTCAACTTAAGGAGCAGAAATGTGTTACCACCAAGAACAGCTCCAGCAGACAAAGGAAAACAGATAATGACCCGAGAAGAGATACCCTCACCTCCGCCAGTGGAAGAACCACATAATTAAGACAAAATCGGAGGATCATACAAAGTAGACTACAATGTGCTAGCTCATCTTAGGAAGTTGCCTGCCCGACTAAGCATCTACGACGCTCTAATCCTATCAAAGGTGGTGAGAGAATCACTGGTTACAGCTTTGCTAGAACTAGCAATTTGCTTAGCTCAGTTGGCTAGCACATCTTCAGATGAAGTTTTGCTCGTTGAGAGAACAGTCAGGGGTAACCTTCACAGATGAAGACTTGCTGCTCGGTACCACCGAACACAACCGTCCACTCTACATCTCCGTCAACATTGACAGATTTGTGTTATCCAGAGTTTTAGTGGATCCTGGAGCGTCTCTTAACTTGATAAGTTTACGGACGTTAGCATATTTGGGCTTCGACGTTCAGGAGCTCATCCGCGATAAGATGATGTTAAGAGGATTCAACCAAAAGGGAGAAAGAGCCCTTGGATCAATTTCATTACTTATGAAGGTTGGAGAACTTGTAACAACCGTTAAATTTCATATCATTGACGCTGAGACCTCTTTTCGCTCTATTGGGTCGACCGTGGATTCATGAGCATAACATGGTTCCATCATCCCTACACCAGTGCAAGTACCGCAAAGATGGTCAAGAAAATTGCATCAAGGGAGATCTACAACCATTTTCAGTGCATCTTTAACGCTCTATTAGGTCGACCATGGATTCATGAGCATAATATGGTTCCATCATCCCTACACCAGTGCATTAAATAACCACAAAGATGGTCAAGAAAATTGCATACCTGTAGCCGTTTTAGTGCATAAAGTTGGTATCCACGAAGACGTTGCCTACTACGCGCCTCCAAAAAAGACTGTCTTCTCGCGCAAAATTTTGACAAACAAAGATAAAGATTCAGAAGGATCACAAAAAGAAGGCCATATAACTCTGCTTCAACAACCTTCTACCACTCCCCTACAACGAGTTGGTGGAGGTTCTTCTAGTTCACGCACCCGAGGTCGAGGCCGGGGACGTGGACGAGAAAAGATCAATTTAATTGTTGAACGGACTAGGCGAGCTATCAACATTGGTGATGAAGACAGTTTTGAAAATGAAATAATGATGATAAAACAGAAGAAGCCTCAGTATGAGATATCCCTAGAAGATACAGAGAGGAATGAATATGAAAC
>JXCR01058878.1:0-12091 GCA_002079205.1 Phalaenopsis hybrid cultivar
TTGGCAATGTGCATAACAAAGTCAAAGAAGCTCAAATGACTGTTGACACTCTCGAAGGGGAAACCTCTCCTTCTCCTACAATTGTTGCTGAGTTAGCTCAAGCGCATGCTACTCTTTTGGGAGCTATCTCTTTGGAGGAAAACCTTTTACAGTAGAAAGCCAATGATATCTATTTTAAATGTGGTGATAGGAACACTAATTACTTCCATGTTTTAATTAAATACAAAATAAATTTGAATACCATTTTAAATATCAAAACGACGGATGGTAGAACTCTTACGGACAAGGATGATATTGGCAACATTGTCGTAGATTATTTCTCTAATATGTTCCATGTTAATACGTAGGTGATCAATATTGATACTAATATCTTTTCTAAGGACCGTCACTACACCTCTAACATTTCACTCAATGATATCCTGACCGAGTAGGAGATTTTTGCTATGTTTAAGGATATTAGATGATAACTACATTAAAGTTTTGAAAATTCCTTAGAAAATTTCTACTGCTACTTCTACATCTCCTACTAAATTTTTATACTCTAGCATCTATATCTTTAGCAATTGGCATTGGGGCAAGTATATTCGAAATATTATTTTTACCCCTTCTATTTCTTTTTTCTATGGAAATTTTTAATAAAATATCTTCCACTTGAAGATATTCTTAAACTTAAAAGTCTTAAAATTTCTTCTTAGTGTTATAGTTGTAAGTAAGATGAAGAACCTGAGAGCACCTTTTCTTTCAATGTGCCTATGCTAGAGAAGTTTGGTTGTTATTAGGGCAACATTTTCAGGTTTTTTGGCCACATAGCTCTTACATGATAGATTACTTACATACTTGGAAAGTTGGGGCCTTGGTTGATAAAAACACTATTGCTTTCCTTTGGTGGTCATTTGGTTTATTTGGATGGCTAGAAATAGCTTTAAACATCTGCTTTCAGATCCTTCTCCTGCTAATATTGTTTCTTATATTCTAGCTTATTACTATCGACTAAACTGGATCTTTGGTTTGGGTATTTTGTGCCCTCAACCTTAGTTGAGTAGGATGGCCAGCTTGATTAGGTGGCAACCACCCCCCCCCCCCCCCNCTTGATTAGGTGGCAACCACCCCCCCGGGTTGGATTAAGATTAATATAGATGGAAGCTGGACTTCCACGGCTTCGGGTGTGAGTGAGGTTTTCCGAAATCACTTGGGTCATTCTCTTTGATTTTTTCCTCTCCTATTAATGCTTTATTTGCCTTAGAAACAGAATGCTGGGCTTTTTTGCTGGTTGCTCACTCTTGTAATTTCTCCAATATCATTATTGAGACGAACTCTTTATAGCTTTTTAAGAACTTCGGTACCTTTGTTGTACCCATTTGGAATGTTCTTTACACCTGGAATAGAATTAATGAGGTTATTGAAACATTAAATTTTAATGTCCACATGTCTTCTATTTTTCACGAAGGGAAATCTTTGACAGTTTGACTTTCTAAGAGGGCTAAGGGTAATATTAATCCTTTGGTGGGTGTTACTCCCATGCATCACTTAAAGTGCCTTTTATTGAGCGACTCTCTTGATTCACCTTACATTCAAACTTTATTTCTCTTATGTTATGTGTGGCCTACTCTATTATCTATTTTTGGTTGGTCCTTGTTTGATGTCTTTCAGTTATGCAACAGGATTTCTTTTCTTTCTACATGGCTACTTTGATGGAGCTTCTTTAGCATAAAAGGACAAAGATTTGCAAATAATAGTGCTTGGAAAGGTAGGGATTAGATTAATCTTCATTACACCAGAGTGGGGAATGTTGAGGTACTCCTACCACATAACAGATCCATGTATAAATAACGAAGCAGAATATGAAGTCCTCATAAATGAACTAAAGTTAGCCATTTCAATGAGAATAATGACATCAGTATTTATAGTGACTCGCATTTGGTTATACAACAGATCGCCGTGCAGTACAAAATTCTGAAACCTAAAATTGAGCAGTATTTTTAGTATAAGATGATGCTACTAGAGCAGATTCCTAATGTGACACTATAAAAGATTCACAGATGAGAGAATTCCTTTGCAGACGCTTTGGCTTAACTCGCAAAATAATTTGCATGTCTACGGGAAGATTTTGTTGAAGTGACAATCCGGGGATGTCAGGTCTTATCCTAGATTGACATTGACATGTTGCACATATTGGGAAATGAAAAGGTTGTGATAGCAGTAATAGAAACTATAGAAGATTGATGTCAACCATTAATAGAATATTTACAAAAATGAAAACTAGTAGAGGGCAAGTCAGCAACGCATTAGATCAGGAAGAGGGCTTTGTCCTATGCCTTGATAGATAATCTCTTATACAAGAGGTCATTTAGTCAAATTTTGTTGAAATTTTTGAGTGGGTCAGAGGCACAAAATATTGTCAAGGACGCACATGCAGGACTTTATGGAGCTCATCAGTCGGGTCCAAAGATGAAGATGAAGATTAAGAAGTTAGGATACTACTGACCCGCAATGATGACTAACTGCATGGAGATCGCCAAAATTTAGCACCAATGCCAAGTGCCAGGACTGGTTCTACACCAACCTTTAAATTTACTGCTTCTAACCATTGTGTGAAATCCATTCAAGTGTTGGGGCACAGATATCGTGGGCCCAATAGAACCCTTTGACCCGACCCATAATTATGCAGACATTTAAGTTCATTATATGCCAAAACCTTGACCCAAATTATATTTAGTGTCTAGTTTGAGAAAATGTAATATTATATAATTTAGATCAATAGTTTTCTCACTAGGGGTACTATGCAAGTACATGTATTATTTCAAGAAATATAGAGTTTTCTCTAAAAACCCCATAATCAATCCCACAGAGAACACAAGGAAAGGAGATAAAATTCTAAACCCTAAAACTTTAAAAGAACTTTACTTAAGGCCAAAGAATATATCTAAAATAATTCAAGAAAATAACTAAAGTTTACTAATTCCTACAAATGCAAGTAAAAGTAAATGTAGTGATTTAGAAAACTCATGTTATATATATAGAGAGAGACTTTCTTCTTGGAATCAATTCATAATTAGTGTAGTATTTCAATTGTTTAGAAGTTTAACTGTGGTATTGTTACAAATAGGAGCATAGTTATACTTTACTTCTTTTTATGTGTAAAGAACATGGGCTAATCTAAAAATGGTGTTAGCATGTATAGTAGTGTTAGGTAGGTTCTAGTCTCTCACTCCTTGATTACCTACTATTTCTGCTCTATAAGACCTACCGGTGACCCTTAGTTCCAAACTCTAGTTCAAAATGAAAAAAGAATCTTGCCTGTCACCCTAGAAATATCAATTTTATGTCTATCAAATCTTATCTCCCTATTTATTTACACTCCCTCTTGGATGATCGCTATTGTTCTTTCCAAAGTGAGATGTGATACTCACTAGTTACAAAAATCTTAGCCCTCTCGGGTCTATAAGTTTCTCAACAAATTTTAACAATACAAAAAGTTAATTTTTAAACTAAATGAAGAAAATGTGAACATATCTTCAAAATTTTTTGGAATAAAAAGAAATCCTAAGCAAATCAAGACCACTACTTGGTTACTTCTTATTGCAAGGAGAAACAAAGAAAACAGCTTAGAATGCATGGGGATAACAAAACAAAATGTATTTCTAAAACTTAAATTCAAAATGCAATACTTAAAGAGAAAGATACAAATACTTATATAAAACATTTCCTCAAGTATTGTTTTAAAGTTCTCTAACTTCTCTTACT
Source organism: Phalaenopsis hybrid cultivar (assembly GCA_002079205.1). NCBI lineage: Eukaryota > Viridiplantae > Streptophyta > Magnoliopsida > Asparagales > Orchidaceae > Phalaenopsis > Phalaenopsis hybrid cultivar. The sequence continues at coordinate 3,745 of JXCR01058878.1, forward strand.
TTAATGGACTCTTACAGGACTCACACAACTTCAGAAAGTATAAAGGCTCACCAAAGTGATCGCTAATACGCCTAAAAATTACCTACTTTTTCATATATATTTTATGCTCAATTTTAAAAACTTTTAATGATATTACATTTTAAAAGAAGGTATTTTGCATATTTTTTGTTTCAGGTACATAAAATGAATTTTTGGAGAAAATGAAACAAAAATGGTGCAATTTGGAGTAAAGACGAGCAAGAAAGAAAATTCTGACTTGGCACATTTTGATATGCCTTTCTTCACTTAATCTACTTTATATTTCACATGTTTTTGAATGAAATTAAATTTTAAAGAAAGGTTGTTTTCATGCTTATTTTGTAGGTATATCTTTTAGGAGCGAGACACAACTAAAATGGGGCAAATTGGAGCTAAAATGGAGCAAAACGGAGCAAAACAGTGGAGCTATTGCAGGGTGGCACAAGATGCACCATTTGACAAAGTGGCGCAAGATGCGTCAGAGACAACTTTTTGTGAATTAAGGCGGTTTAACATGAAATTTGCGCAAATTTTCCAAGGGACACTTGTTCTAAACAGCCCTTGGAGTGATTCAATACATCTGGACACTTTGACATGTCTCTTGGATCAATGAACATGTATTTTGAATTCAAAAGATTTGACTTTTGGAGATAATTTTAGAGGAAACTTTGAATTCTTTTTGGATGGAGGAAGCCTTTTATAAAAGAGAGAGAATTCTAGAGCTTGATGAGGAGTTTTTGGGGGGGGCGTGATTGTGTGTGTGTGTGTGTGTTTGTATGAGAATGTTAGGCGTGAAAGTAAAAGGAAGAAGAAGGCAAGAGAGAGAAAGTCAAGGGCTTAGAGATTTTCTTCAAGGATTGTAAGAGGAGAAGGAAGGTGATAGTTTTCTTCTTCGTTACACTTCTAAGAGAGAATTGAGAGTGCTTGTAAAGAGAGAAAGTGCTTGAAGAGAACTTCTAGGGATTTTCTTGTGAAGGACTGTGAGATAAGTTTTGTTCTTTTATTTCTTTGTTTTGTAAACTTGGTTTTATATATGAAATTCATGTTTTGTCGTATCCTTCTCATAAATTCTTGGTAGTTTTCTATATCTTTCACCCTACTTTGAGATATGGTTTTGGGAAGAATTGATTTCATTTTATAAGATTTTAAATGTTAAAAATTTGTGATGATTCAAACTTCGATCATCATTTACTTTTTTATTTGGCCAATAAAAATGTTAAATTTTATTGAAAAAAATATGGGCTATTATTTCTACAACATGGGGAGAATCACATTTGATTTCGTGGGACATTATTTCGTCCATGGGGTTGATTGCAAATAAATATGGAAATATACTTTGTTGGATGAAAAATTAGAGATTTTAAGGTGTTAGATTAAAATATCCATTTTGGTACAGTTGATTGGAAACTGATGCGAGACTATTAGGCCTTAGGTGAGGGAGTAGTGGGAGCTCNAATCATCAATTACTTTTGATTTGGCCAATTAAAATGTTAAATTTTGTTGAAAAAATTATGGGCTATTATTTCTACAACATGGGGAGAATCACATTTGATTTCGTGGGAGAGTATTTCATCCATGGGGTTGAGTGCAAATAAATATGGAAATATACTTTGTTGGATGAAAAATTAGAGATTTTAAGGTGGTAGATTAAAATCTCCATTTTGGTACAGTTGATTGGAAACTGATGCGAGACTATTAGGCCTTAGGTGAGGGAGTAGTGGGAGCTCTAGAGTGGTAGTCGATATTTTCCTAGCTTAACCACAAAATTAAGGACCAAACTCTGGATTATTCAATGTCCTTCATGCACTCAGAAGATGGTAAAGAATAGGATTGCTCCTATTTGACACAAAATAATTTATATTTATTTTTTCAAATGATTTTACTTTCTTCACAATTCATATACTAATTGTAAAGGGGAAGGAAGCTTTCTTAAATTTAAACTCTTCGTCACAAAACTTAGTTTAGTCTTAGTAAATTNTATGCACTCAGAAGAAGGTAAAGAATAGGATTGCTCCTATTTGACACAAAACAATTTATATTTATTTTTTCAAATGATTTTACTTTCTTCAGAATTCATATACTCATTGTAAAGGGGAAGGAAGCTTTCTTAAATTTAAACTCTTCGTCACAAAACTTAGTTTAGTCTTAGTAAATTTAACTATGAAGTTTAGAAATTAATTTGTTAAACCTAGTTCTTTTAGTGACATTTTTATTAGCATTCATTAAACCGACTCTAACTTGTCTTTCTTACTTTAATTTTTATAGTTTGAATATTTTGATTTATGTTATTATCATAAGAATTTCCATCTTCCAAACAAAGAATTGAGAGTAGCAGACTAGAATTAGCCTAAGGGATTTCTTACTACACTTCTCTGTGAGATCAATACTGAGATTTAAAGAAAGCCTTATATTATTTAAATTGATACATGCACTTGCATAGATCCACTAGTGTGTGAACTATTTTATATACTTTATAATATTTTGATTTTGCACATTAACTACTTAATATAAATTGGGTCAAGTTTTTGTCATATTTTTAAAAGAAAAATTACTACATAAATTTTGGGACAGGTCAAGTTTTTGGCACTGTTACTGGAGGTTTAAATTGACATAAAACATGCAGAAAAATAGCACACACTAGCGACGCATCTTGTTTTTAGCATTGTTGTTGGGGAAGCTTCAGTAAGAATTTTAGGAGAGTTTCAGTTAAACCAGTAAGACTTATATTTAGAATTTATAGTACTATTATACAGTAAGTTTCACTATTATGTGTTAATTTTAAAGAAAATCAAAAATACCAAAAATGTTTTTGATATCTATCCTATTAGTTATGTCCTTAGATTTGTATGTATAGTTCAAGAGCTGCAAACCTTGAATTTTACAACTCAGATTTGGAGAGAACTTTTAGGAGAGATTTGAGAAGACTCCATGAATTTTATGTAGAATTGGCGGATCAACTATATAATGAATATTCATATTTGGATTATAATGCTAGTAGCTTTGAAAGCATAAACCCTAAGAGAGTGGAAAATTTTCAAGAAGATATGTTTACAATTTTAATTTCTCAGGTTGCAGATATTGAGAGGAAGTTGATCAATATGTAGAAAGATAATCTCAAGGAACCCCAATTATTGAGGAAAATTCATTTAGATAATGGATTGAAACTGGTAATGAGAAACATAATTCTTATTCTGATTATTACAATCCAGGTTGGGAAAACTGTTTGAATTTTAACAACAATAATAATTTTTTAGGAGAAGATCAATTTTTGGAAGATAATTGATACCTAAAATATAGTATTTTTATACACATTTTTATACCTATTTTTGAGATATTGTGCTTTAAAGAAAGTTATTTGTGTGTTTTTCTCTCGAGTACAATCATATGGATAAAAAATGCTAAAAGAAGTGAAAAAGGATCAAATTTGGAGCAAAAATGACCAAAGGTGCAAGAATGAAATGGGGCACCTAAGCACCAGGTACCCAGCGCTTAAGCACCAGAAGTAATTATTTGATGATTCAATAAATTTAGATGAATTTTTTAAGAGGTGTTGAAGCAATCCTTAGTAAGAATGTCGGAAATATCTCGTGGACACGAAAATTCATTCAATTGGCTTTTATGGAGACAAATTCCAGAAGATTAGACACATTTTGAAAAGACACCGAGGCACCTTTTGGATTTTTATAAGAGTAGACTTGGATCATTAAAGCCAACCTTCAGGGGCCAACCATCCATCAGATTCTAAAACCATCAACCATCAAAGTAAACACCGTCGCAGCCGCCGCCGCCAGCCACTTTCTTTTTATTTTGAGTGTTAGTTTGCTTTGTGAGTGAAGGAAAAGAATTCAAAGGAACTTCAAGACATTTGGTGGAGAGGATTTGAGATAAGTGTTTATCTTTGTGACTACACTTGGTTTGTGTGCATGATTTCTACTTTTAAACTCATGTGTGGTTGTGTTTTCTCCATGGATTTTGAGTAGTTTTCTTTTAACTTTTTCCTTAAAATGATAAGTGATTAAGTGCATAAAGGATGTTGTGTGAAGTATTAGACTTCAATGTTGGAAGAAGTTGTAATGTTTTGAAATCTTGCACTTCATTTACTTCTTGATTTAGCCAATTAAGATGTTAATACCTTTTGTGAGAACATGTAAGATCTGAGATGGTATTGTCTTAGTCAACAAATAGTTATAATCACATATTGATTTTATAAATGAGAATGTAGTCCATGGGGTTTAGTGCAAATAAAGAGGGAAATAAACTTTTCCAGGTTGTAGAATTAGAGAACTTTAAAGTGACAGGATAAAGCCTCCAGTTTGATTTATAGTTTTAGGTTTCGATACAAGATATTAGCCTCAGGTGGAGGGAGAAGAGGGAACTCTAGAGTGAGAGCTAGTATCTTCCCTACCTAACTGGTCTTCAAAACTATTCAAATTATAGATTAGCCAATGTTCTTAATAGCATCTCTAGTAAGGATAAAAAATATTATTGCTTCTATTTGGTACAACACGTTTAGCATACTTCCACAACTGAATTTTTATACTTATTACTAATTCATGATAAGGAAAAAAGATATTTTATTTATTAATCCTTTATCTTGAAAATATATAGTTAAGTTAATTAGTTACTTACTTTATTTTCATAAATAAAAAATCAATAAAAGAATCAAATTTTCATTTCTATTATAGCCTCCTAAATTTAAGTAAGAATATTTTGTGAAGTATATTTTTGTCATCTAAACCTTTTAGTTTCCTAAAGTGCATAGTGTTAATCTCCCTGTGGGTTCGAAATTAGGGGCTTAATCAAAAAGTCATTATTACTTGATAACGATGCGTATACTTGCATAGTACCTCATATTTAAATATTATAATTATATTCTTATTTGTTTCATAGTAAAAAACTAACTTAGCTTTTATTTTGGATCAAGTTTTTGACTTTGTTGCAAATTAATAATAATTATTAAGAAAATTAAGCATATAATCGTATACATCGCATTTTACATCTATAATGAAGAATTGTGATCAATAATCAATTTAATTGGACATGTAGTTGGAATAATCATGGCTATTATAATGACGAACTTTCTTTTCCTCATAATTTTAACTTCAACCCCCAAAATGAAAAGGATTTATTAGAAGAGGTTGTTATTCAAATGGAGAGTGTGATGGAGTGTCAATGGACCACAATAAGGAATATGGAAAACCAACTGGGGAAGATTATTAACTTAATTAATAATCTTCCTCAATTTAACTTTAACCCACAGGATGAGGAGAAGGAATTGATGTTAGAAGAGGTTGTGATTCAAATGAAAATTGAGCTAGAAAATCAAGAGGTCGTAACGAGGAATATAAGAAACCAACTAGGGTAGATTATTAATGCAATTAATAGTTACCCCCCAGAGATTTTACAATGTGACCCTAAGATAAACCCTTAGGAGATGAATGATGAGCAGTTTAAAATTATCAAACAAAATATTTAGAAGAAAATTTGAGGATATGTTTTAAAAGAACTTTGAGTTGAAAGATGAGGATAAGGAGATTGAAAGACCAATGGAAATAATTCCTAAGAAATTAGAAAAACTTATTTTCTCAACTAAGATAAATATAAAAATACTACCTCTACCATTTACTCAGTACTAATGGAAAGCATTAAAAGAAAACATTGAACAAAAGTGTAACCTAGAAGACTTTGATCCAGAATTTGAGTTATCTAGAGAGAATCCAATCCAAAATTTGAGAGATCATGAAGTATCTTATAAAGATCCATTCCTTATAAAATTTAAGGATGATATTAATATGAAAATTGAAAAAATCACTAGGAGAATAATGGATCTAGAAAGAAATATGAGGAACAAGGATATGAATTAATTTAAAAATGAAGAGATGAAAGAAAAAAATTAAATTTGAGGACTTTGTAGGAATTCTTGGATCTGGAAAAGATTGGGCAAGGATTAATTAAATGGATATTTGACCCATGTGGAATCATTTGTTGGGTTGACAATGTTAAAAAGAGCGCTTTATGGGAGGCAACCCATAGTTATCAGTGTGCTTTGATTTAATGTGCTTGGGAGTTATGATTGTTAGTGTTGTATATTGTTTGCTTTAGTGTAGATTAATCAATTTGATTGATGATTGGTTGATGTTTGGATTGTTAGTCGTTTGATTTAATTTTTGTGTGTCATGAAGGGGGTGATTCCATAACTTCTTATTGTGGCTAGACTTATATATTCTCTTGTAGTAGTTGGATTGACGAGTCTACTACAACTCGGGTCTCACCCGGACTTAAGTTTTATAAGAGACATCATTAGTTTTAACAGTGACAGTTCCATCTCAATTTTTTTACTTTTTTCTCTTACTTTATTTTCATTTGATAGGAGTAGCTAACCTATTTTATGAGTAACATGGGGATGAATTTACACTATCCTTATAAGTGCTAGAGGTGCTTAATTATTGGGATAAGGTGATGTCTGAGGTCGGTGCTCGTGAACCAATATATCAGGGGTAATCCTATCTTTGGGATTAAAATCTATAAAATCATTTATAAGCACCCAATATATCTTTGTAGTTATTCCATTAGTAATTGGGCTTAATTTAGTGAGATGCAATGAGTTAAAAAAAGAATTGACCTCATTTATCATGTGTTTGTGTTTGTGTTACAATAATATAAGGATTTGGAGAACACATAATTATATATATATTCCTATGCTAGTACCTATTTTACTTGTTAGGCCTTTCTTTCCATTTTATTGAGTACGTCTTAGTTTAGATTTACTTTATATTGCGTATTGTTCAGTCCTAATGAATACTTGTAAATGTTTGTGATAGATAGAATTTATAAATTGTTTTTCTTCCTGCTTATATTTTCTGTATAGAATGTTATACATGTTTAAAATCAATTTTGGGGGTAGGAAGAAAAATAAATTTTAAAGTTAGTATACTTTCTTTTTAGTTTAATATTATTACAAGCATGTTTTATGCTAGATTTACTTTCTCTTGCAGTCATTCTATTCTTATTATGCATGTATATGAATTTGATAGGTTGTTGTAGCAGTTACTAGATTCAACTTTTACTTTTTCTTCCTGCTACATTTTATGGAATAAAGTGTAAAATACTTAAAAATCCAAGTTTGGGGGGAAGAAAATTTTCTTTTAAGAAAAAGAAGTAAACTAAATTTTTTTGTCCTCATTTAACTATATTTTTAAAATTAATTTAACATGACCTTGGATANATTAGTAGATTCAACTTTTACTTTTTCTTCCTGCTACATTTTATGGAATAAAATGTAAAATACTTAAAAATCCAAGTTTGGGGGGAAGAAAATTTTCTTTTAAAAGAAAGAAGTAAACTAAATTTTTTTGTCCTCATTTAACTATATTTTTAAAATTAATTTAACATGACCTTGGATATTAGAGTTGAACTTTAAATGACTACATTTATGTTTGTAAATATTATGGTAAATTTAGGTAAAAGTTTTTAATAATGAAGGTCAATTCCAAAGTTAAAGATATTTGGAATGAAAGGATAAGACTATATTTTTCTATTTAAAGGGAATTGTATTTTTGAAGTATTAAAAATTTTAGAGTTTCATATAAGAAAAAAATAATGAAGCTTTTTTAAAAATCATAAACTAATATGAATTTATAAAATGAAGAAAGGTAAGTAGTTTTGACTTTAAAAAGGGGATAGTGAAGTTCAAAATTATTAAAGGCTATCCAGATATAGTAATCCTCTCTTGAAAAGAAAAAAACAAAAAGAAAAGAAAGGAATGAAAAGATCCTAAAAGAAAAAAAGAAGAAGAAGAAAATAAGAGGAAGAAAAGAAAAAAAGAAGGAAAAAAAAGAAAAATGAGTGAGGAGAAGCTTGNAATATAGTAATCCTCTCTTGAAAAGAAAAAACAAAAAGAAAAGAAAGGAATGAAAAGATACTAAAAGAAAAAAAAAAGAAGAAGAAAATAAGAGGAAGAAAAGAAAAAAAGAAGGAAAAAAAAGAAAAATGAGTGAGGAGAAGCTTGAGGAGATGCTTAATCAAAAATTGGGTTCACTTGAATCAACTTAAGGAAAAGGCTTTATTACATTTTCTAAACTTATATTGGAGTTTTAGTAGCATTACTAGTAAAGTTTTCATGATGTTCCTTTTCATATGAATGTTCTAAGTATCCTTGATATGATAAATTTGAAATGAATAGAGATTCAGAAATCGTAAATTTGATTACTAAGTACTCTCAGACTTAGAGTTTGAATCTAAGTTATTAAAGATTTTTCTTAAAATTTACTATTTTATTTATTAAACTAAAATATAGAAGTTATAAGTTAATCTCTATCCTAAGTCATAT
>JXCR01058887.1:13374-24780 GCA_002079205.1 Phalaenopsis hybrid cultivar
TAAATTTCTATGAAAGTTTGATGGATGGCACTGCATCGGTTACCTGAAGGGGCGATCCCTGAGCAATCTATGATGTAGCTGCGTAACACATGATCGTTCTCTCCATCAATGTTGATGTTGATTATTATGATGAGTATTCCAATCACAACTCACAACCAATAAATCTAGTAAGAAGACCTCCTCAAGAATGAGATAAAAAGGGATATGCTGATACATGAGAACTGTGTGCTCTGTATGTAAATTTCCCAGAATAGAAAATCCACAGCCATCCATGATGCAATTGCCCTACATTGATTCTAAAAAGAGTATCCCCCGTTCATCCATGATGGGATTCCCTAACATCAAATATCTAAATATCTCTCTTTCTTCTAAATCTAGATTGATAAGAACTGTGTCGTATTCATGTCAATTTCCCTAAAAAATGATGGGTGACATTGCATCGGTTGCCCAAAAAGAGGATCCCTCGGCCATCCATGATGCAATTGCCTAACATTAAATCTTGCAACCTCTCTCTCTCTCTCTCTCTCTCTCTCTCTCNCAAGAAACAAGAGTAATAGCATAGTAACCCAGAATAACACAACAGTAACACCAAGACTCACTTCATCTTGGCCTTCAAAGTTCAGGCTGAATGATGGCATCTCAACGTTCATGGAGAAATCGACTTCCGGCATCTGAACGTCCATGGAGAATTTCAACAAGACCTAGCTATGGCAGAGCTGTGACCGGAGCTGTGACCGGAGCTGTGAACGAAGGTGTAAAAAAAAACCAGCGAAAATATTTCTTCACCCTTCGAATAGAACATCAACTGGCGCGAACTCATTTTATTGTGGCGGGATTTTTTTCAGAATTCGGGTTTTGGGTCAGGCCCGGGTCACGAATACCCCTAAAATAAGTGGGACCGTAGTTTACAGCTGGCGCAGTTTTATTGGCTACGCACCTTCCTTAAGGTGTGTAGTACTGATGGAATAATTCTTCACAAATCAAATATCAAATCTCTCTCTCTCTCTCTCTCTCTCTGTGAGTGACCATTGGAGTGGATTGGAGCGATAGTCTGGAAGAAGAAGATNCGTACTCTCTCTTCAGGCGATCTCGTCCCTGCCTTCCAAGTTACGCATAATAACACACGGGGGAATAACACATAATAACACATGAATAACACGGGGGGAATATTCCCCGTGTTACTGCGTCGTTTTTTTCTGCGTGATTTCATTAGGTACGCACGTTCCTCTACGTGCGTAGTACTGATGTAATATTTTTTCAGAAGGAAAAATTATTCGGTCCGGACACCGGAGGCAAGTTTGGATCATGCCAGAGTTTAAGCAAACCCTACAAATCAAATATCAAATCTCTCTCTCTCTCTCTCTCTCTCTCTCTCTCTGAGTGACCATTGGAGTGGATTGGAGCGATAGTCTAGAAGAAGAAGATGACAGAAGCAGGAACCCTCTCGGTATCTCTGGAACTCTCTCGAAGCCCAAAATGCTAAAAACATAAAAACATATTCTAATTTCTAAGACCATTGAATTCTCATATTTATTAAGATGGCCCACTTTTTGCATTTACACATCCTCAATTTATAAAGCACTGTCCATGTAAATATTAAATTTTTACTGGTTACAANGTATTCTAAATTTCTAAGACCATTGAATTCTCATATTTATTTAGATGGCCCACATGGAAAGTCTACTTTTTGCATTTACACATCCTCAATTTATAAAGCACTGTCCATGTAAATATTAAATTTTTACTGGTTACAAATGTAAATATAAAAGAATTGAGTGATAAATATGTATATTAATATTAAAAATAATATCACAACTTTGAGAAATATTTACATATATATGCCTAATATCTAAACTTCAATTCTTACATATATTCCAATGTATCGATGCAACGAGCACATCACTTTTTAAAAATTAAATTATTAAGATTTTTTATGTGACATGAAAAATTAAGTGATATAAATATACACAATAAAATTTACATTCTTAGATACATAAATACACAAGAATTGGCTGGTATGTATAAAATTGCCCCTTATTTTTAATGAACAAAATTATATTAAGAAAAAATATATTTCCTCTACAAGCAACAATATGAGGCATAAAGCTAGGCATTTGGCAATTAAAAAAAAAAAAACACATTCAAGTTTCGAGAAACACTAATATATTACTTGGAGTTAGGGTCTATTTGAGGTAACTGCAACCTAATGAAAAGCTACTGTGCAACAGTTGTGCCAGAAAGTTGTGGCGTAGGAGCCGACCACTCACCTGCAATCTGAAGGAGGTCGCAGGCAGCAATCTGAAGGCCTAACCAGTCGATCTGCAGGACATCGAGGAGATGTTGGAAGATAGTCTAACGTTGATCCCTCAATATACTGTAGAAATGACAGTGAATTGAGTAATTGAAGGGAGGATTCAGCTCAAAATTAAAATAAACTGGCTCAAATTTAATTATTTGGAACCATTCCCTGTAACTCATTATATTCAATATTATCTAGTATTATATATATATATATATANTTATTAAGAATTTTTATGTGACAGGAAAAATTAAGTGATATAAATATACAAAATAAAATTTACATTCTTAGATACATAAATACATAAGAATTGGCTGGTATGTATAAAATTGCCCCTTATTTTTAATGAACAAAATTATATTAAGAAAAAATATATTTCCTCTACAAGCAACAATATGAGGCATAAAGCTAAGCATTTGGCAATTAAAAAAAAAAACACATTCAAGTTTCGAGAAACACTAATATATTACTTGGATTTAGGGTCTATTTGGGGTAACTGCAACATTATGAAAAGCTACTGTGCAACCGCTGTGCCAGAAAGTTGTGGCGTAGGAGCCGACCACTCACCTGCAATCTGAAGGAGGTCGCAGGTAGCAATCTGAAGGCCTAACCAGTCGATCTGCAGGACGTTGAGGAGATGTTGGAAGATAGTCTAACATTGATCCCTCAATATACTGTAGAAATGACAATGAATCGAGTAATTGAAGAGAGGATTCAGCTGAAAATTAAAATAAACTGGCTCAAATTTAATTATTTGGAACCATTCCAGCTCGAAATTGGCCTGTAACTCATTATATTCAATATTATCTAGTATTATATATATATATATATATGTACATACTTTCAACTCATAATTTGAATCATTTATTTCAATCTGATCTTGATCTGAGCCAAAATTCAAATTGATTTTCGAGCAATTAAAGATCTCCAAGCAAAATTCACAGCCCTACTTGCACATTTTAAATTCTTCAAGTTATGTACTGAAGTAAAACTAATCATCATTGTCTCATGCATAACAAAAAACAACAAAAAACAAATAAATGGCTTGCAAGAGCTGCGCAACATTGGTTGCCAGAGCAGAGAGTCCCACAGCCTTCCATGATGCAGTAGCCTAACATCATAACCTCTCTCTCTCTCTCTCTCTCTCCAATGCATGTAGCATCTTTTTCTTCTACTTCCTTTTTTATTTTTATTTTTTTCTTTTTTGAGAGGGAACGCAGAGGCATAAATTTGCTGCANAAAAATATACTACGAACTGCTCTCGAGTTAGTTTGAGCACAATCCATGTATGGCTCAAATTGGCTCAACAAAATTTGCTGCAAAATTTTCAGCTCATAGTTTGACTAGTTTATTTCAATCCAATCTTGATCTGAGCCAAAATTTAAATCGATTTTCGAGCAATTAAAGATCTCCAAGCGAAATTCACAGCCCTACTTGCACATTTTAAATTCTTCAAGTTATGTACTACAGTAAAACTAATCATCATTGTCTCATGCATAACAAAAAACAACAAAAAACAAATAAATGGCTTGCAAGAGCTGCGCAACATTGGTTGCCAGAGCAGAGAGTCCCACAGCCTTCCATGATGCAGTAGCCTAACATCATAACCTCTCTCTCTCTCTCTCTCTCTCTCTCTCTCTCTCTCCAATGCATGTAGCATCTTCTTCTTCTACTTCCTTTTTTATTTTTATTTTTTTCTTTTTTGAGAGGGAACGCAGAGGCATAAATTTGCTGCAGTATAGCATTACTCCTCTTCCTTACTTGCAAAGTAGACCACGAACTGTAAGATGGGAAAACATAATAATCATAGCCTTCCAGTTGCCTTGAAAACAATAAAACTCAATTATACATGATGGCCCAACAACTTGGAACTCAGATTTGAAAAATGAAAAGAAATTTCAATTGAGAAAAAGAAGGATAAAATAAAAATCTAAACGTGAAATGGCTGGCATTTTTCAGTAGCCAATGACACTTGTCCATTTATGTGAGCTAGTTTGAGTGCAGCATTAATTTAATAATAAGAAATGGTCGACACAATAATCTTCAATGCTGTCATTGCCAGATTCCAAATCCTGAATGCGATAAGCGGAGGGCCACCATAAAAATTTTGACGAAAAACTAGNATCCATTTATGTGAGCTAGTTTGAGTGCAACATTAATTTAATAATAAGAAATGGTCGTCACAATAATCTTCAATGTTGTCATTGCCAGATTCCAAATCCTGAATGCGATAAGCGGAGGGCCACCATAAAAATTTTGACGAAAAACTAGGCATGAATATTTTAAATCATTATATCAATGCTAGGGCGTCCCTTGGAAGCGACATGATGTGTGGCCTGAATATGACAAGCGTGCAAGAGTCGGTGCACCAATGCTCGTATGTAGTGTTAAATAATTAAAAGTGGTCAACATTCTAGTATATCAAGAACATATACTCTTCTGTGAAAGTAAAATAAAATCAGTAAATGAAATAAAAAAACAAGGTTTTAATTGAGTAGCAACCCAATCACAGTTCACAAAGATCAAATCAAGTTAAGAGGCCTCAATAAGAAAAATGACACAAAAAATGACATGTTAATACATAATAATTGTGTGACATGCAAGTAAATTTCTCTAAAAATATCGAGGGGGGCACTGCATCGATTGCCTAAAGAGAGGAATGCAGTTGCCAAACATCTCTCTCTCTCTCTCTCTTGCATGCAAATACATAATAATTGTGGTATGAATGAAAATTACCCTTAAAAAAAATTATAAGTGCCGCAACAATGTTTAACCAAAGAGAGGATCCCTTGGCCATCCATGATGCAATAGTCTAACATCAAATCCCTCTCCCTCTCTCTTGTACATCAATAAATAAAAATTGTACATGTAAGTAGAAGTTTCCTAAAACAATTGTTAGGTGGCACTGCATCGGTTGCCTAAAGAGAGGATCCCCGACCATCCATGATGCAGTTGCATCCTCTCTCTCTCTCTCTTTTATATGTAAATACATAAGAATTGTGTTGTTTGAATTTAAATTTTCCAAAGAAATTGATAGATGGCACCACATTGGTTGTCTGATGAGAGGATCCCACAACCATCCATGATGTACTTGCTTAACTCAGATCTCTCTACCCACACACACATATATGGATGATGCTGATGATTAATATGAGTAGCCCAATCACAACTCACAACTCACAACCATCAAATCTAGTTATGAAATCTCATCAAGAATAATGACTAAAAATTTGATATGTTAATACATAAGAATGGTGTGCAAAATCCACGACTATCAATGATGTAGTTGCGTAAATACAAATCTCTTTCCCTACAGGTAAATACATAAGAATGGTGTGCAGGATCCACGGCTATCCATGATGTAGTTGCGTATATACAAATCTCTTTCCCTTTAGGTAAATTTATAAAAATTGTGGTATAAAAAACCTGAAGAATCTCTCAGCCATCCATAATGCATTTGCCTATCGTCAAACATCCAAATCTCTCTCTCTCTCTCTCTCTTGTATGTCAATCAATAAGAATTGTGTGGTATGTATGTAAATTTTCCTTAAAGGCGAGGATCCCCGACCATCCATGATGAAATTGAGTTGCTCAACATCAAATCTCTCTCATGTATTGATGCGGGCTAGAAAATTCGCGGCGATAGNATTTTTCTTACTTTTTATTTTTTATTTTTTATTTTTTAAATCTTAATATTCAGTTTTCGCTTTGATTTTAATTTTCATTTAACCGAACAAACCAAAAGTTTGAATTTAAATGGAAGATTCATTAAATTAAATTGACATTATACATGTAAGATAGGTAATTATTGATGTTTGCTGATCACGGAACCCCAACTAACAACTAGACTTTAATTCATTCATAACCAAACTATTTAGACCAAGTGAAATTTAAGTTTGGTCGATTTGCTTTCATCAAAACTTTGATTGGTTCGGTTATTCGAATTTCAGATTTCGGTTGCAATCGGTTTGATAAGNGGAACCACAACTAACAACTAGACTTTAATTCATTCATAACCAAACTATTTAGACCAAATGAAATTTAGGTTTGGTCGGTTTGCTTTCATCAAAACTTTGATTGGTTCGGTTATTCGAATTTCAGATTTCGGTTGCAATCGGTTTGATAAGTATAAAAATTGATCCATCCCAACCAACCGAATGCTCGACTATGGCCTCTTTTTTGTAGAAAAGCAAAATAAACTAAATTCAATCAAGGGCCTGAGCAACAAAAACATCACTGCCCAGCAAGCAACATACTAACATGTCAAGAAAATATATTTTTTTGTTCAATTGAAAAAAAAATCGGTACATGACAATTTTATTCAAGGTTTTGCAGATAAGTATCTATAAGAGTAACAAGTTTGAATCCACTAACGATGAAGGGAATAAGAGAGAGCATGCAACTACTCAAAATAAAAACAACACTCTGGAAATGGTGTAAAAAGGAACAATATATTTACTACTTGCAACTGAGTAGCCCAATCACGGTTACAACCATANTGATGAAGGGACTAAGAGAGAGCATGCAACTACTCAAAATAAAAACAACACTTTGGAAATGGTGTAAAAAGGAACAATATATTTACTACTTGCAACTGAGTAGCCCAATCACGGTTACAACCATAAAATTTAGTTAGGAGGCCTCATCAAAATAACGACAAAAAAATTTGAAATGTTAATACGTAAGAATTTTCTGGTATGATGTAAATTTTCCTACAAAAATTGATGGGCGTCGCTGCATCCGGTTGCCCAAAGAGAGGATCCCAGACATCCATGAAGCAATTCCCAAGTAACATAAAAATCTCCCTCTCCCTCTCCCTCGCGATGTAAATACATAATAATTGTGTGATATGTATGTATATTTACCTAAGAAATTGATGGGTGACACTGCACNTGGACATCCATGAAGCAATTCCCAAGCAACATAAAAATCTCACTCTCCCTCTCCCTCTCTAAATACATAATAATTGTGTGATATGTATGTATATTTACCTAAGAAATTGATGGGTGACACTGCACCTGATGCTTGAAGAGAGGATCCCTGGGCCATTTATTATGCAATTGTTAAGCATTAAGAGTCTGTTTGTGGCAACTTTAGCTGTTCAAAAAGCTACAGTGGTTGCTACAAATTTATTTTATTTTCAACAAAATTAGACCGCAACTTTTTAGCAGTCATCACACTCTAACAACTCNCAAGCATTAAGCGTCTGTTTGGGGCAACTTTAGCTGTTCAAAAAGCTACAGTGGCTGCTACAAATTTATTTTATTTTCAACAAAATTAGACCGCAACTTTTTAGCAGTCATCACACTCTAACAACTCAAGTTGAAAAACACATGTTCCAACCATAGAATTTTCATGAAGCAGCAAGAAAATAGTCTCTCAAACAGAGTCGTGCAGATGGTTCGAAGCAGTTAGAAAGCTGNTCATGAAGCAGCAAGAAAATAGTCTCTCAAACAGAGTCGTGCAGATGGTTCGAAGCAGTTAGAAAGCTGCTTGAAAGAAACCCTAAATCTCTCATCTGAGGAGGAGGATGAGTAGCAGAATCACAATTCCAACAATCAAATCGAGTTAATAGACCTCATCAAGACTATTGATATAAAAATTGTTATCATTAAAAATAATAATAGAAAAATTGATATGTTAATACAGAAAAACTGTGGCCTGTAGGTAAATTTTCCTAAATAAAAACTGATGGATGGCATTGCATCAGTTCCCTTGATGCAGTTGCCTAACATCAAATCTCTCTCTCTCTCTCTCTCTCTCTCTCTCTCTCTCNAATCGAGTTAATAGACCTCATCAAGACTATTGATATAAAAAGTGTTATCATTAAAAATAATAATAGAAAAATTGATATGTTAATACATAAAAACTGTGGCCTGTAGGTAAATAAAAATTGATGGATGGCATTGCATCAGTTCCCTTGATGCAGTTGCCTAACATCAAATCTCTCTCTCTCCATGTACATATATATAAATATATAAACATAAGATTTAAGTAGTATGTATGTAAATTTCCCTACAAAAATGATGGGCGACAATGCATCGGTTGCCTAAAGAGAGTATCCCTCGGCCATCCATAACGCAAATGCCTCACATCAAATATTTGAAGGTCTCTCTTTCCCATATGTAAATACATAAAAATNCATGTACATATATATAAATATATAAACATAAGATTTAAGTAGTATGTATGTAAATTTCCCTACAAAAATGATGGGCGACAATGCATCGGTTGCGTGAAGAGAGTATCCCTCGACCATCCATAACGCAAATGCCTCACATCAAATATTTGAAGGTCTCTCTTTCCCATATGTAAATACATAAAAATTGTGAGCTACGTATGTAAATTTCCCTAAAAAAATTGATGGGCGGCGCATAGACACATCATCGATAGAGGATTTCTTGACCATCCATGATGCAATTCCTCAACAGCAGATCTCTCTCTCACTGTCTTTTATATATATATATGATGAGCAACACAATTAAAATTCACAACCATCACATTTATGGTCTGTTTGGGTCAGCTGCAGCTTATTGAATAATCTGCTAATAAGTTGATTAAAAATAATATGCTGATAAGTTATGTGGTACCTATTACAAATTTTTATTTTTTTGGAAAAGCCAGACCACTGCCTAGATAGGTGCAGTGTGAAAACGTTGTTTTCAGCGTTTTCAAAACGCATAAGCTGCCAAAACGCAATTTACCCAAACAAGGGAGGTGCATTTTCAAAACGCCACCGCACCAAATAAGCTACCCCAAACGGACCCAAAATGCCTTATAAAAAATGCAATAAGAAAATTGATATGTTAATACATGAGAATTGTGTGGTATGTACGTAAATTTTTCTAAAAAAACTATTGCCTAAAGAAAGGATTTGATGGGTGACAATGCATCGATTGCCTGAAGAGAGGTTGCCTTAGCCATCCTTGTAATTGCTTACCATCAGAGCTCTCTCCCTCTCTCTCTCTCTCTCTATGTATATCTATGTGGGTGTGTGTGGGAATGATGATGATGATGATGATGATGATGATGAGTAGCCCAATCGCAATAATTCTAACCATAATTATATATGGATGATTATGACTAACCTGATAAAAATTAGTTAGGAGGCTTCGTCAGTGATAATGACATAAAAATTTTGATATCTTAACACAAGAAATGTGTGATAGTATGTAAACTTCTCTTAGAAAATTGATATATATANTCTCTCTCATCAATCAAGAATGACATAAATCAGGCAACATAATTAGGAGTTTGCATATTTAAATTGTTTTCAATTTCTCTCTCCTGATTTACCTCTTTTATTAATTGCACATATTCTTTCCTTATAGCTGATTGTACAAATTATTATTTATTGGAATGAACGCAAAGGAAAAAGGCATTCAGCCAATTTTCTCAAAAAATTGTTATCTCTCTCTCTCATCTTTTTCTTTTTTTTTTTCTTATTTTATGCGAGGGAATGGCATAGGCATAAATTTGATGAGAGAAATATAGCATCACTCTTCCTTATTTATTTACACGGTAGAACAGGGACTGAACAATGGGAAAACACAATAATTATAGCCTTCCCGTGGCCTTAAGAACCATAGAACTCACTCATACCTGATGGTCGGAACACCTTGAACTCAAATGGAAAAAGAAGAGAATTTTCCTTCTTGTGAGCTATCAATGGAGAAAAAGAAGAACAAAATGAAAGTCTACACTTGACAAAGGTTGTTTTTCTGCACCTATCCATTTATATGTTAGCTTATTTGTGTAAGCATTAATCTGATAAGAAATGGACGTCAGAATAATCTCAACACAGCAGCGTTTTAATGTCAATCTCTAGCCAAGGAGCCAAACCAGTTGTCAGTGTAAGGAAAGGCCAACAGAATGAAGGCATACATATTGTAATCTAAAGCCTATTATAAAATCAATGCAATTGTATGGGGCTTCAAGCCGTGTGCTCGTAATTACCTACTAAGGTGAGAGCAAGATCTATAGAGTGCGGGCCACAAAGTCTATAAATATATTGTTTTTGTGTTATTATTGGCGGTAATTTTGGGAGAGTTTGTTTAGCACAACCATCGGCGCCCGTTTTCTCCCTTCAAGGTTTATATCCAAGAGTTTGTATGGTGCTTCTGCTGTATATATCTCCTGAAGTGGTGATTATCGTCCCTATCCCCTTCCACATCCTCCCCACGTTGCTATTGATTGCGCTATTATGTCGGCACCAAAAAACTCCTTGCGAGAAGAGCTTCAATGTCGTCGGAATCTCTTCGTGACAAAGAGAGCTTCTTCCCAAGCAACGATTGTACTTCGATCAACCACCGCGACGGTATAACCTTCTCAACCTTCACATTTTTTTATTTCCTAAAGTCCTTAGATTTGATTGTTTGTTGTCCATAGAGGAGATCGATAGGTTAGCACCTTCCGTGGTTTCTATCATACGAATTGTTCCTTGAAGACAGCACTGNAAAAAGCCAAACCGCTGCTAGAAAATTGTCACCACACCTAGATAAGTGCAGTGTGACAACGTTGTTTTCAGCGTTTTCAAAATGCATAAGCTGCCAAAACATAATTTACACAAACAAGGGAGGTGCATTTTCAAAACGCCACCGCATCAAATAAGCTACCCCAAACGGGCCCAGAATGCCTTACAAAAAATGACATAAGAAAATTGATATGTTAATACATGAGAATTGTGTGGTATGTACGTAAATTTTTCTAAAAAAACTATTGCCTAAAGAAAGGATTTGATGGGTGACAATGCATCGATTGCCTGAAGAGAGGTTGCCTTAGCCATCCTTGTAATTGCTTACCATCAGAGCTCTCTCCCTCTCTCTCTCTCTCTCTATGTATATCTATGTGGGTGTGTGTGGGAATGATGATGATGATGAGTAGCCCAATTGCAATAATTCTAACCATAATTATATATGGATGATTATGACTAACCTGATCAAAATTAGTTAGGAGGCTTCGTCAGTGATAATGACATAAAAATTTTGATATCTTAACACAAAAGAAATATGTGATAGTATGTAAACTTCTCTTAGAAAAGATATATATATATATATATATATATATATATATATATATATATATATATATATATATATATATATATA
>JXCR01058887.1:37268-55421 GCA_002079205.1 Phalaenopsis hybrid cultivar
TTAGCATTGTTTGAAGTCATGGTTTTCAGTTGAAATAGTTGGATGTTTAATGCTTTATGGGAAATTGGATTTTGACATTGTGGAGCTCGATTTCAGGTTTTAAATGGCTGGCTNTGCTTTGTGCAATATGGCATTGACACCTCTTCCATTGATTCAACCCTATAAACTACATGAGGTCGTTAGGACGAGTTTTATGTGTCGTCAAACGTTTTTGGTTACATTGCTGTTGACCTCAATTTTCGTGAGGTCTAGTATTTCTCGTAAGAGTTAGGATCTAGCCTTAGCGGTCTTCCTGCGACTATCTTAGAGCCTTAGAAGTGGTGCCCGCCTCGTTTTAGTTCGACCTGTTTCCATCCTCTTTTGGAGTTTCGCGTGTGTGGTATCGACTTCTAACACTTAGAAGGATGAAACCGACAGTTTCGCGTGTGTGGTATCGACTTCTAGCACTTAGAAGGATGAAACCCTCCTATAGGACCTTTCCGAGCCTTAGGTCGGAGAAACCGACATGAGGAAACCCAAAATGGATTCCTATAGGACCTTTCCGAGCCTTAGGGTGGCCTTCTGCACGATTCGCACTCCCTGCGCGCACCAGCTTTGCAATTCAGAAAGTCGCGCGTCTGATTGCCGCATTTCGCATTGCCTGCACCATTACTTGTCGAATGCTCGAGTAAACCACTTGTGACGATCGATCGCGGGTCGAATTTTTGTGAAATTTGAATTTCGACGCGTTTTGACCCGACTGTCGACGACGTCGTCCGAGCGACCCCGGATGACGAAACGGACTGCGCCAACGCGTCCGGAACGTCGATTTTGCCCGGGGAGGACACCCATTTTGTCGCGTCGTCGCGCGCGAATAAATCGTTTAATTAATATATATATATATATATATATATATTTAATATATATATTTATATATATATTAGTTATTTTTTTTTTCTTTCCTCTTTAATCCCTAGCCGTCTCCCCTGCGCTCGAGCTCTGTCTCCCGCAGCTCTCCCGTTCGCGCGTCTGGCCCTTTCCCTTTCTCGGTCTCGAGCCGTGCGAGCTCTTCTTCCTCCACGCGAGGGAAGCGTTGACCTCGTCCGTCCTTCCCTGTTCTTCTTCTGCCCGCGGCCTTCCTTCCCGATGCCGCGCCAGTCCCTCGAGCCGTGGGTTTTCCTCTCTCGGCATCTTGACTCTGGGAAACTTGTTCCCTGGTACACTAGAGTAGCATTCTTCTTCTCCTCTTCCCGATATTTCTCTCTTTGCCACTGGCTTCGGCCGCTCGGTCCGAGAGGCGCTGTTGGCTTCGTCTTCTGTAGGCAGGGAAGATCGTCTTTTGGCTTTGGTCCCAATTCGAGTGCCGTGGACATTAGTGTGGCTTTCTTTTCTCTTCTTCTCTATTCCCTGCCTATAAGGAGAGTTCCTGGATGTTTTTGTGAAGGTTGTTGAGAGTTTAGCTATAGGAGGAGAAAGGAAGTTTGGAGGAGAAGCTTTCTTTTCCTTGAGTTGGTTTCCTGTGCTGCTTTGCTTTAGCATTCCTGAGGTACTTTTCTTTCCCCCCCTTCTGTGGTGCCTTGCTGCTCTTCGGTTTCCTCTTGGCCGAGGCTTTGAGCCTGTTTCTGTTGGATGGATACAGCATGCTAATTTTTCTTTTACTTGTCTGAGATGAAGCAGTGACATAGCTCTCTTATAGGAAGCTTGAAATATGTTTTTTTGAAATGATTCTAGCACTTCTTGCAAGCATGTTGGGGTTTCGGTTTTAGCATTTTATGTCCTGCTTTTGCTTAAAAAGAATGTTAGAGAGCTTATTTTATTTCTCATACACATATGGAGTTTGATTTAGCTCCTCATGCGGCATCATCTCTGTTCGAATACCTGTTGAGATTGTTTCATGCCTAAATATTTAGATATGCAGGTGATTCCTTGGTTTGGAGGCTTGGTTTTGGCTTCCTGTGGCATTCTTTGGTTTGAAATATGTGCTATAAGAAGATCTATTTAGTTTGAAAGGGGTTGTGGCTCGGTTTTGGGTTCGGTTTGGAGCCTTGGTTTTGGCTTGAAATGGCTAGAACTGCATTTTTACATATATACGCATAAGGATCTGGATTTTAATATTGTTAATGTTGATGTTTGGTTTGGTTGAGCTCGGCTTTGACTTTGTTTCTTTTTGGGAGTTCGTTTTGTTTGGCCTTGAGGGGCTCGGTTTGGTTCTAATGCGGGCTGTGTTGGCTCATTTTACCTTCGTTGGCTTTGGTTTTATTTATAGATGGAGGCTGGCTGTAGCTTTGTTTCATGTTGGGAGCTCAGCTTTGGCTCTGTTTCTCGATTGAGCTCGGTTTTGGCTTTGTTTCTTGCTGAGCTTGGTTTAGCTCTAGTGGGGAGCTGTTTTCATTTCAATTTATTTCTTGCTGAGCTTGGTTTAGCTCTAGTGGGGAGCTGTTTTCATTTTGTCTAGCCTTGCTAGGCTCGGTTTGGCTTTGGTATGGGCTGTGTGGGCTCGTTTTGGTCTTGCTGAAACTTGGTTCAGTTCTAGTGGGGAGCTGTGTTTGATTGGGATGTGTTGTGTTGTCCCTACTCAAGGGCTGTTATGTGGTTGTGATGGAGGGATTTGGCAATTTATGAGGCTGCGATTGGATGTTTATTTGGTGCCTAGCCGTGGGTTGGTGATGTGTTTGAATCAGTCTCCCCTTTTACTCCTTACCCGTGAGGTTCGTTGCTGAGCTTTTGGGTGTGATTTGGCTTCCTCTGCTAAGCTTGGATTGACTTGAGTATTTCGGACGAATCAAGTTTGCCAGAAAAAAAAAAGAAAATTGTATTTATTTCAGTCGTCTCTTCATTTAGTTGAGGAGGCATAGCTCCCTTTTGGTGGTCCTTTTATTGGCTCTGGCCGTGAGTTACTTGTGCTTTGGGTTGCCTTTGGTTGTGGCTCTTGGCAGTTGTCCCCTGCTTTAATTGTAAGCCTCTTTTGTCCCTGCTCCTTGCCTTGGCCGAGAGTCTTGTGGGCTGTTTCCTCCTCTCTATTGACCCTGGTCGTGAGCATTTATATGGTTTGATAGGAAGATTTCTGTGCTTACTCAATATATGGAGTTATGGATTGAGTTGGAAGAATTTTGAATTTAATACGAATTTGGAAATATTGACGATGTTTTTCCCCGCGTTCATTTTCTTTCGAGGGTTNGTTTAAAATATATTGTCCACCTGACGAATACCTGTTTAGGCTGGGAAATAGCCCCCTAAGTGNCCTTGTCCGGCTTTTCTTTTTGTTTTATCGGAGTTTTGGTGGACGAGACATTCGTGTTACTTTTCTTTTCTTTGGAGATTTCCCCCAGGAGTTTTGAAGATTTCCTTTTACTTGAGTCTCTTTCGTTGATTTTCTCGAGTTCCTCCACTTTTCTTCGGGTTTCGCGACGTTTCTTTCGGGATTTACTTTTTGAGATGCATTTAGGTTTGCTATGCTTAAGGGACAGGCGGTTTACAAACATACAGGTTTGCTTTACATTTTGCAGCACTTAATTTTCCGTGCTCTCTACTTGCTACTATTCTTCTTATACAGCATGTTACACTTGTCTTGCTTCTACTTACTACTGCTCTTCTTATACAGCATGTTACACTTGTCCTGCTTCTACTTACTACTGCTCTTTTTATACAGCATGTTACACTTGTCCTGCTTCTACCTGCTACTGCTCTTCTTATACAGCATGTTACACTTGTCCTGTTTCTACCTGCTTTCAACGTATAGCATGTTATACTGCTTCTGTTTTCTGCCTACCACTGTTTCACTTGCATACTACTGTTCGCTCCTGTATTGTACGTTTTACATTTTATAACTTTAAACATGTTTACCTTTTTTTTTTGCATAGATGTTTAGAGGACTACAACCATATGGCCATTTGATTTGATATTACAACTGGACACCCTAGAAAACTTAAACTCGTCACATCGAGGAGCTTGGAGCTAGCGCGGTGGGCAGCACGGCCATCTTCAACAGCAGAACATGTCTTCCTCAGCAAAACCATTCCTTCTCCTAGAAATTAAACAACAATCCATAGGTTTTCGAGGTTGTTTGCCTAGCGCAACATAAATCCTCCACTTTTTTTTTCTTTAGGCATTCGTATAGCCCTGCTGTACGATTTAAGCCCTAACTCGTTCTAGGTTCCGAGGTTGTCGTCCGATACGACGTAAACCCTCATATCTTCTAGGCAATTTGAGTGACCCTGTCATGCAGATATAAGCCCTAATTAAATAAAATTGGCAAGATAAAACACTTTAATTTTTTTCTTCCTAAAATTGGAGCCAAACCATAGGATAGACTGGGAAGTCACTGAGATTCTCCTCAGGATCTGTGACCTCCCCTAATTTCTCTTCATTTGGATTCTTCAACAATGTTCCAGATTTGAGTCTTTCCCCTTTCACACCTTCTTAGTCCGATTTCATTGAAAAGTCCCATCATTTTGACCTCTTTGAAGACATTATTCCCTGATTTTTATCGAGAGTTTTCTTAGGTGACTTCGGTCATTTAAGATGTAATTAACTATAGGGGCTTGCCCTTATAGGGAGCTTTTCCGAACCCAGCTTAAAATAAACCCTATTTAATTATTTGTATTAAATAGGGGAACTTGTCGGCAAATAAAATGGTTTCGCAGACCCAAACGGATGTCATATCTTTCTTAGTTTATTTGATCGAGCCTCACCCTCAAGTCTTGTGTTTATCCCTCGGGGTAGATACAGGATTTGAGGTTGAGTGCTCTTTCATTTAAACTATAAAAAATATGAGGTCAGTTTGATTTCATATTTTTCTAAAATTATATATATATATATGTAAATTAAAAAGTCCTTCCAAAGCGGGCGACGGGATTTCGATTCCGGCTGCCGACAGCTTCTTACGAGCGACCCCCAAACATTAAGACTTCCCCCCCTTCCTTTTAAAAGCGCCGACAATTGCATGTGTTCATTTGTTGCATTTCTACACGTGGATCATGACGCATATCGTATGCGTGATCGCATGAGCAATTCAATTCTATCAGCCGCCTCGACAATATTGACCGATCACATTGGGTCATATCAAACTATCTTTCGAGCTCGATCGACTGCCACAGTTTGATGCTCAATCACTTTGGGTTCAATCAGCCATCCCGGCTCGCCCTGACCCAATCGCCCAATCTTTTGGGTTCAATCAACACCCCTTGTAGATCACCGTATTTGGGTCTAATTGGCCTAATTTTCATATTTGATTGACTGGCCTGGCCCAATCTTTTGAGCGCAATCGAACGCCTCGTGTCGATCAGTTGCTTTAGATTTGCTTGGTCTTCCATGTCCGATCGATCTATTATTCGGGCTCGACTAGCTGCCTCTACCAGATCACCCGATCATTTCGGTTCATTTGACTGCCCCGCGTCGAAGTCCAGCTTTGGATTCGATATGTCGTCGTGGCCAGATCGGTCTATTCTCCGGGTTTGATTGGTCGCCTCTGTACGATCGTCGGAACCTTGGGAATCGATCGACCGCCCCGCGTTGAACACCCGCTCTTTAGGTCAGGTTGGTCATCCTTACCCAATCGACCTATTTTATGGGCTTGATCGATTGTCTCGGCCCAATAGTACGAACCTTTGGGATAGATCGACCGCTGCGCGTCAATTACCCGCTTTAGGTATGGTCGACGGTCCCGGCCCGATTGACCTATTTTTGGGCTCGATCGCTTGATCTTTGGCTTCGATCGATAGCCCCATGTCGATCACCCACTTTAGGTCTGATTGATTGTCTTGATCCGATCGCCCTATTTTCTAGGTGTCATTGGTCGTCTCGACCTAATTGCCCCATTTTCCATGTTAGAATAGCCGCCCAGCCTGATTGCCCGATCTTTTGAGTTCGATCGACTGCAGTACGTTGATCACCCACTTTGGCTCCAATCTTCCATTCAAGGCCAATCACCCACTTATTCGAGTTTGATCGATCGTCCCGGATCGATAGACCCAGCTTTTCGGTTCGACCAGCTGCCACAGCTTGGTGGGCTGATCAAATTGCATGCTTGTATGATCTCTTGCATATTGCATGTCATTTTGCATTTGGATGAAAATCCTTTCAATTTATGTCTATTAAATATTTCATTGTGAAAGAATGTAATTGTCTTGCATGTGTGTCTTAGATGTTTCCTTGAGCATCCTTATTTGTGGGGTCTCTTTGAGCACCCCCACCATGTGATCTCATTGAGCACCCACGCTTGTGTCTTCTCTACATACGCCGCCGTATGCACGGAGAATAGACACTTTCACATTTTGCGAGGAGATGGCTCACACTTAAAACCACATGCCTCGCTTCTTACGACACCGCCTAGAGTGTCGTAGATATTTCATATTGTATTAAGTATGAGTCATGCTTACTAGCCCCTAAACCAGTACAAGACATAATATGTGTTCACCTAGGTGTGTGATTCTCCCAAATAAGGATAATATCACTTGGCCTGTTTGTCACTTAGCATTCTTGTGTTTGTCACTTACGTGTCATTTGCATATTATATGCTTGACTTTTCTCGTATGTCTGTTGCATATTTTATATTTGCATGTTTGATCGATAAGTGTCTCTCAGGTAATGTATAACTCCTCATTATAGATATCATTTTAATCGACACAAACTCACACGTAGTCGGTGCCTACTTGTTGCATGGAGCCACGGGTCTCCCGAGCAGGCTTAATTCATTTCCACAGATAGGTTGTTTTACAGAACATCACGTTTGTGTGTCATGTTGCATGTAGCATCATTGCATTCATGTGCATGATGTGTGTTTTGCCTATTAGCGTCCGCTGTAATTGCTTCGTTTTTAGGTCGAACAATCACAATGTGGGCTTTTTGAATATTTATATGCTTGCACATTCGCCTTGATGGCTTGCCGTACTCGTTATGAGAGTAACCTGTTTTTTGTTGGTAATTCTCAAACGAACATTGCCCCCGATGATATCTCGGCGAACAATGTATGTTTCTGTATCGCGAGGAACAAACAATATTACTGTGCTAAAAATTCAGTGACTCTAAAGTACGTCACATGCACCCGTATTTTATGATCTGCTATTTCAAAGTATAAAAATGGATATTTTTCCTACTATAAGTATTATTCACCTTATGTGGTCACCTCTTTTATATGTTACATTTCTTGTGATGTGCTTTAGATTCCTTAAATCTTTAGAACGGGGCCAGTATGGCGACCTCATAAAAATCATATTGTAACCGAAGACTTTACTCTGTGCATTTAGATTCTGGTAAGCACACTTTTCGTTAGATGGTGTGCTAGACTAGGGCTAGAATGCTAGGTAGTATTTTCGAAGTCTCTGGTTATATTTCTCTGCTGGCATGTTTGTTTTAGCCAGAAGTCACTTTTGTGATTTTGGTGTGCTTGTGTGTGCCGATTTTTTATATGCATGATGGTATATTAAGTCAGTCTTATATAGGGAGTCATGTCATTTATATGCACGCACAAGTATATTAAAAATGGGAGCATGTGATGATTTACATGATTATTTTTGCTTGTAAGCGTTACTTAACTCCCCAAGGCATGATTCAGACACGTATGTAGATAGTTTTTTGTGCTAACAATTTTTCGTGCAGGCCGATTCTTTTTTTTTTTATTATTTCACTATGTATTTTATTTTTTTTATTTCGTGCAATCCTTAGAAGAGTTCTATAGTGGAGATAAGATTGGGCACAGATTTCAAGGCATTTTAGCTAGAGATCCACATGGTGGATGACGAGGAGCAGCAGCTCGTATCTTAATTTTGCATTTGATATTAATGTATAGAATTAGGACCAGACATATGTATATGCAGAGTCCGACCGTTTTTTTCTTTTATGGGACATGTCACCGGCTCAGCGACACCGGTCTTTCTTATTATTTTATTTGGCTTACTTTATTGCATTTCTTGCAAACTTAGGTGTTAGTTGTTTCGCCCTTTTTCAAGTGTAGCTAGTTTGAGAATCACGAATGCAATATAGATTCTTTATAATTTAAAATTTAAAATTTGCTACCAATGTCTAATAAAATATTCAAGATGACAAAAATTTTAAGATAAACATATTCTGTACTTTAAAATTCACACTTTTACTTTCATGTATGACCTTCGAGATAAATTTTAAATGTGATACATACATGGCTATCACCAATTCATATAATAGAGTTTGCACGCTTAGGACTGTGGTAGACAACTACATTCATATTTGCATGTTTCGAAGAGAAACCCCAGAGTTTCTTCAACCCTGCTGACCCAACATAAATTTCTATTTTGTGGTTGTCTAATATGCCTAGGGAGTTAGAGGTTGCCACGACCTAGACTGATTGCAAGTTCTTTCTTATGAGTGTTTATAGGCTTGTAGTTGGTCATTTAAATTTAGGGCTACCGGGGTCCCCATGGACGACACAAATCACAGATTGTTGACCATGGATCTCTAAATGTGTTAAGTCGATCACCTTGAAGACCAGGTAGATTTAGGGTGCTAGTAGTTTGGAATAACAGGTTTGTGGTACCACGGTTTAGCTACCTTTACCTTTTAAGATTACTCTACCCTTCCTCTTGTTGAGCCCATTTGTGCTTTGCTACTTTTTTATTTCAATGATATCATCTTATCGGCCAATTACCGATGAGTTGCCGCCCGTTTGGAATACGGTCATTCACCCACTACACTTATGGTCTGATGAGCTCTGACGTATAGGAATAAACCTATTGAGATAATTTATGTTATTGCATAGGCTCTGATGCCGACGAGCCACTACCCATTTGGGATGTGAGAGACTCACTCACCACCATGTAGCTTAGCGTTACCTTTGAGGTATTAAGGTGTTTCCATCCAAAGTAACAACTCTTTGATGGTCTATTCTCCCAGGTTCATAAAAATATAAGTAACTCCTTTTATCGAGAGTACTTCTAAGTTATTCCCCAAAATGTAACTAACCAGAAGGATACATTGCTCTAAGATACGACCCATCACAAGAAAATTACTCATGCATAAACCTCTCGCTTGTTTCTTTTTATTTGTTTGCTTATTTGTTGTCGTAAATCCTTCCTTTCGATTCATTTACTCTTAGAATCATTGATATTATTCAGAAGTGTGATTTATTCAAATAAAGGAATTATATGATGATATATAAATAGACAAACTAGCGACTCCGAGTACTTTAAAAAGAACCGAAAAAACAAGGATATCATCAGCGGAAAAAACATACACCAAGCTACATCATCTTATAAATGTACTTAAAATCAATAACTAATGTAATCCAACTGGAATAAGAGAATATTTAGTCAATCCTCCTTGTGTTCGAACACAAGTGATAGCTTTAGTATACATATCCTTATAAGACTTCAATATAAATAATAGCAACACATTTATTTTCCAAAAAATTCCAAAATACATCTCTTGAAGTCTAATTATAAGCTTCTTTTAAATCAACAAACATTCATATGTAGATCCTTCAAACCGTACTTCACCATCAAACCTCTCAATAAATGTATAAACTTCCATGGTATGTGTTTACTCTTGGTGGAGGGCCTTAATGTTGGAAATCAACAATTCAGTCTATTGTGACATTATCTATAACTGAAGCTGAGTACACGGCAGTAGCTGAAGCTGTTAAATAAGCCTTATGGCTTACTGGGCTAGTAAAGAAACTGGGCATGGAGCAACGTGGAGTTTATTTGTATTGTGACAGTCAGAGTGCTATTTATCTGGCTAAGAACCATGTGTACCATCCGAGAACAAAGCACATTGATGTCAGGTATCACAAGATCAGAGAATTGATTGCTTCTAGTGAGATACTGTTGCAGAAGGTTCATACTGATGAGAATGCACCTGATATGTTGACCAAGTCAGTTACTATCAACAAATACTTGCATTGCTTGGAGTTGTTGAATGTCTGCAGTTGCTCGAGATGTATGGTGACCCAACCCACTTCTGGTATGTAAGAAACTCCATGACATATTTCTTCTAAGGGACTGCATATTCGCCAAGGTGGAGATTTGCTAGATATGGCTCATATACCATAAATGGACAGTGCTAAATTTGGAGCGGAGCAGAGCGAAAGATTCTGTCCAAATCAGGGGAGTTTCCTTATGTGGGTTGGGGGTGTGGTACAGGGGTAATTTGGTAATTATATATTGTACCCAGGGTTCCCTTTTTGATGTGTTTTCTAGGGTTGTAAATTAGGCTTGTATGTAACCCTAGGAATTATCTCTCTATTCTGTATTCTGTACTTTTTCTGAATTAGTGAAAAGCCGTCGTTCTGCTCCCGAGAACGTAGGCATCTTTGCAGAACCTCATTAAATCTCTTTGTGTTCTTCTGAATTTGTGTCGTTCTTGTTTTTCTTCGCCCTAATTTCTCAACATCTTCAATCCTTATGCTCATAATTTCTTAGTAAGGCAAGCGAGACCGACAGAATTTGGGTCGCAAATATTGACCTCTCCCTCCCTCCCTCCCTCTTCCTCAAGAGCATGAGGATTGTCTTTGTATTTTAAACATGCTTGAAGTGTTAAATGAACTGAATTGACATGCAATTCTTATGTTGCCAATCAGGTTCAATGATTTCACTTTGTGTTTGCATAAATATATGGAAATAGATCCAATGAAATTGTACGCTTACACGGCTCTATTTATTCTTTCTGACTTTCCAGACAAGCATACACTCAACCAATTAAAACATTGTTTGCTCCAACGCTTCCTTGCTGTTTTCAAAAGCAATCATATCTTAATCAAATATGTCAAACATGTCTTGTTTCAAATCAAAACACAAATAAAATAAAATAAAACAAAAAATGCATAATAAAAGTGGTCCCAAATGGCCACTAAAAGATTAGAAATATATTATTGATACTTGTTAATAATTTAATGGAACGTAATGGAATGGAATAGCAGGATGCAGAAATGATCAAAAATAGAGAAATGTAATCATCATCACCGCTATGCCAACCCCAAAGATGGTATAATGTTGAGTAAATTTTTTGCATATTATTTGTTTTTGTCTTCAAAAACAAATTAGATTAATTTTTAAAACACTCAAAACATCTAAAACTTGATTTGAGCATTTTTAAAAACAGCTAAATATTATTTTCATTCAAATAAAAACATAAAAAAAAAATCAGAAGTCATCCGAAATAACCCCTAGACAATTCAAAGCCTTGCCATGTTTTTAATGCTTGAATAAGATAATCTATATAATAAAGAAACAGTGCACAAGATTGAGAGAATTGGATGTCACCCTATGGAACCACGTAATATGCTAAGTGGGTTTAAAAAATCAAAATAGCTGATAACTGTAAATCCACATCAGTTAAAAAAAAAATAACAAGAAAATACATGCATACATGCCCGGGCCGCAAAACCAACTGCAAAGAGAATTACAAAAAGAAAAGGGAAAACATGTATTTGGCATTCTGATTCTTTAGGCAACAGGACAATGTAGTTTAATTCTGACACGAGAAATGCCAAAAAAGATTATGTGACTTTGTCCGTCAGGATAAACTGCCACCTAAATGTAAACATAATAAAGGATATTTCTCTAATATTGCCGGTGATGCACAATCCTAAGCCCATCTTGCACATTTGCACTTTCAAAAATGACATACAAAAAGGAAACGGATCATCACCGTCTCTTTTAGGGGTCTACATTATTTGATCAAAACCCAAAAAATCTCCTCTCATAATCGGATCATCAGATGGTCAACGTTTAATGTGACAAAACCAACCAAGAAGACTCTCTCTAATTTTGTTTGTCACTAGAGCTACACAAACCCTATCACGGATATATTCATTTTGCATTTCGTCTCTAAGTGTAAAGCTACTAATCCACCTAATCATTCTCATCTCAGCAACGCTTAACTTAGTTTTATGCTTCTCTTTTAAAGGCCAACATTCAACGCCATAGAGCATTGCAATTGTCACCACTATCTTATAAAAATTTCCTTTCAATCAAAGCAATACTTTTCTATCACAATATGTCTGATCACTCATAGTTACAAGAGCTACTACTACTAAAATTACATTCCATATATTCAGTTTTAGTTCTACTCAAAAGAAGGCCTTTAGACTCCAATGTAGACCTCCATAATTCAAGTTTTTCGTGAGCTTTCTCTCTCGTCTTATCCATGAGAAGGATATCATCATCTAAAAACATACACCAAGGTACATTCCTCTGTAAATGTTCAGTAAAACTATCCATAACTATAGCAAAAAGATATGGGCATAAAGCCGATCCCTGATGTAATCCAACAGAAATAAGAAAATATTTGGTCAATCCTCCTTATGTTCGAACACAAGTAACAACTCCAGCATACATATCTTTAATGACTTGAATATAAGTCATATCACACCTTTCTTCTCAAGAACTCTCCAAAGGATATCTCTTGGAACTTTATCGTAAGCTTTTCTAAATCAATAAACATCATATGTAGATCCTCTGTATTATCTTTAAACATCCCCATCAAACCTCTCAATAAATATATAGCTTCCATGGTAGACATGCAAATTGATTATGAGAAATTTTTGTAATACGTCGTAACCTAAATTACCCTCTCCCATAATACGCAGCACGCAACCACCCAAAAGCGAAAAAAAAAACACTTTTGAAATGGTAAAAATAGGAAAAATGCATTTACTGTTTGCAAACTGAGTAGCCCAATCACAATTCACAATCATCAAAACTAGTTATGATGCCTCATCAAGAATAATGAAATAAGCAAAGTTGATAGGTAAATACATAAGAACAGTGTGAAATGTATGTAAATTTCCTAAAAAATTTGACGGGCAACGCAAAAAAAAGTTGTCTGAAGAAAGGGTACACCTGAAATCTATGATGTAGTTGCCGAATATAAGATCTCTCTCTGTCCCTCTATGAATGATGATTATGAGTAGCACAATCATAATTCACAACCATCAAATCTAGTTAGGAGGCCTCATCAAGAATAATGACAAAAAAAAAATTTGATGAAAATATGACGCTCAATACAACTCAATGGAGGAAAAAGCCTAATGTAACCAACCCCACCTAACGTGATAAAGGCTTGTTGTTGTTGTTGTATGTACGTAAATACATAAGAATTGTGTGATAGGTATGCAAGTATTCCTAAGAAAATTGATGGGTGGCACTGCATTGGTTGCCTGAAGAGAGGACCCCTAGCCATTCATGATTTCGTTGGCTAATATTAGATCTCTCTCTCTCTCCCTCTCTCCCTCTCTCATATGTAAATACATAAAAATTGTGGTATGTGTGTAATATTTTTAAGAAAAGGATGGGTGGCACTGCATCAACAACCTGAGCAGAGGTGCCCTAGGCCATCCATGATGCAATTACCTAACATCAAATTTTTCAATCTCTCTCCTCTCTCTCTCTCTTTCTTTCTTTTGTATGTAAATACATAGAAATTGTGTGGTATGTATGTAAATCTCCCTGAAAAAAATTTATGGGTGGCGCTGCATTGGTTGCCTAGAGAGAGGATCCCCGGCCATCCATGAGACAGTTGCCTGGCCTCAGATATGTCTCTCTTGTATGCAAAAACATTTCAACTGTGTGCAAACGAGGAAACAGAATTATTTTTTGGAATGGGAAAAATCACTAAATGCCTTTCTCTCTCTTTTTGCATGTAAATANGAAAACATTTGAACTGTGTGCAAATGAGGAAACAGAATTATTTTTTGGAATGGGAAAAATCACTAAATGCCTTTCTCTCTCTTTTTGCATGTAAATACATAAGAATTGTGTGATGAATATGCATGTTTTCCTTAAAGAAAATGATAGGTGGCATGCATCGGTTGCCTGAAGAAAGAATCAGCCGGCCATCCATGACACAGCAGCCTAACATGCAGTTGCATGAGGAGAGGATCCCCCGGCAATCCTAGCGAACCCCCGCATTTACTAAATCCCGAATTTAAGCCAAAACGGAGGAAAAACGGAATTTATGAATCTGTAGGTTTACCATGTCCTTTTCTGCCGTTCGGCAGGATTTAGCATAAATCCTGTATAAATCCTGCTTAAAACCAGCTACCAAACGTTCTTGAGGATTTAACCCCTTCGAAAATTCATAAATCCGGATTTACAGGAATCACTAAATCCTATCTAAACAAAACCCTACTTGCAACCAAACAGGCCCGAATTCGGATCATTCCTGAGTGTAAGCCAGCCTTGAGGCTAAACAACCCCAACAAATGAAATATTGGGTCCAAGAAGGAAAAAATACCTTAAAATTTCTCTCTCTAGAGATGGCCAGCCAGGGCAACAAAGCCAAAATTTTCGGATAATTCGACATTGGAAACCAGGAATCATGCTAGGGCAACACCACCTCAATAAATTGTTCTCTCGTAAGGGATTTAGAGCAGGATTTAACCAGGATTTAAACTGAATCTTGCCAGACGATCACTTTGAACAATATAAAACCGCAAATTTGCATGCCAGGATTTCACGTATTTCGATCGCAAATCCCGTTGTTCGGCTAAATCTAGGAATGCGCGCTTTGCGCAAAGGCGAAGATCTGAAGTTACCTTCCTCAATGGTTTCGGGTAAGAACGGAGCGGAAGGAGGAATAAGATGGGAGCTTCGGTACGCCGTGATCCCGTCGCCGGCCTCCCAACAACTCTCGCGAGGGAAGGCTAGGGTTTTGGGCGAAATAGGCAAGGGATTCAGGTCTAATTATAATTAGTAAATCGTATAGATTCAGATATATTAAAATCAAATTAATATTTGAATCAATTAAGATTCAATCTAATTAAATCTATTTGAAATATTTGTCATAAATTCATTAGAAATATTATTTTTTCTTGCCATAAATTCATTAAATTCAACTAAAAAGTAAATTTATTTGATTTAAATTTAGTAAACGAAACAAGTTAAAAATTTATTTAACTTAAGAGCGAATTAATCTAATCAATTTATGATGTTAATATATGATATTTGACTGTATTTAAGTTAAATCTAACTTAAATCCTGTAAACATCGTACGGAAGACTTCCTTAATTTTATTAATTTATTGGATTAACAACTCATAATTAGTTGTAATTAGATAAATTTGTCATTATTTAACAGTTAATCAATACAAATAAAACAAATAAATTATTTAACAAATAGTTAATTTTAAAAAGAAATTAATTAAAAGAATAATTTTGTGAAAATTTAATTATTAATTAGGTTAATTGGAAATAAATTTTAGTAATTAATTTCTATTGTGGTGATAAGATAATCATTTTTTTTATTAATATTATGAAAAATGTAATAGATTATTTAATGTGGGCAGAAGTTATTAAAGAACACACATGCTTTAATTGTATTATTAAATATATTGTAAATCATTTTTTATAATTTAATCATTTCAAATTTTACTAAATCTATAATTTTGGATCTAGCGGGATGTAGAAATAACATTCTCTCTCTCTCTCTCTCGGTCTCAACATTTGAGTGTAAGCTAGTAAAAAGAAGATGACGAAAGCTCAAAAAAAAATTTTCCATATGTTGTTCGCAGGGAGAGTGCTTGCGGACAATAGTCGCAATTCTCCCATCGCGCAAGGGAAAAAAAAACCAATCACAGTCAGGTGTGTCACAGTCCTTTTCCATGCAGTGCTCTGTGAGGACAACGTATGGAACAATGTATGGAAAAATGTTCTCCTCTCTTAGGCTAGTTTTAAGGGATAAAAAAGTGTTGAAAATATAATACCTCATTTCGAATGGATAATATACCCATTCAGTCCCGAACCGCTACTCTCTCCCTCTTGTCTTTATTCCTTTGTCACGGCTGCCACTTTTAATTGTAGAATGGATTAGCCTCATCATGCATAATATATAAAATGTATACACGAGTATATATGTATGTATGTATGTATGTATGTATGTATGTATATTCAGACAGAACGGGGCCAGTATGTTGACCCCATAAAAGTCATACTGTAACCGAAGACTTTACTCTGTGCATTTAGATTCTGGCAAGCACACTTTTAGTTAAATGGTGTGCTAGACTAGGGCTAGGATACTAGGTAGTGTTTTCGAAGTCTCTAGTTATATTTCTCTGCTGGCATGTTTGTTTTAGCCAGAAGTCACTTTTATGATTTTGGTGTGCTTGTGTGTGCCGATTTTTTATATGCATGATCGTATATTAAGTCAGTCTTATACAGGGAGTCATGTCAAAAAGACTTTTGTGATTTGGATGTTTTTTAAAAGCAATCATATCTTAAACAAATATGTCAAATATGTTTTATTTCAAATCAAAACATAAATAAAACAAAATAAAAATACAAATAAAAAAACCAAAATTAAAAATAATCTCAAATGGCCACAAAGGATAAAGATCAAAAAGACTGATGTTTGATCTCAATTTAATGGATCGTGATGGAATGGATTAGGAGAATGCAGAAATAATGAACCATATAGAAATGTAATCATCATTGTCAACAATTGGGCACACCCAAAGATTGTATAACTAAGAAGAGACAAAAAAAATATATCTAAGTAACAAGCTCAGCATCAGTAAAAAAACTGTCAAAAAGGAAGGCAACCCTCGAGAAGGTAACAAACTTTTCCCATCCATGGTAGGATTTCGAATGAAAAGCAAAAAGATTGCATCAGTTTCCTAAGGAATTCAAAACCTTCATGGGATTAATGCTTGAATAATCTATAATCTATGCCAAAGAAAAAGTGAAAAAACTAGAAAATCTCCAATCTTTAAGCAACAGGAAAATCTACGTTTACTTCTAACACAGGAAGATCAATCAATTCTCCAATTCAACATAAACAATATTCTAGCAAAATTTGCTAATTTAGTCATAATTTATTACTGTAAAAAAAATAGCTCAAAACTTTTGTAGCAATGGGTTTTAATAGAGAGCTTCCACCACAAGAAATGCTGCAAAAGATTCCTTGACTTGTCCATTAGGAAAAATGACGACAAGACAACCAAAAAAAGCTAGAACAAGGATAGGTGTTGACCAATAACCAAAGAAAATAAATCTCATTCTCATACCTCCAAGGACTTAATACTTCCCATCTTGCAAATTTGCACTTTTAACAAAGTGCATACAAAAAGGAAACTCATCATCAGTGCCTCTTATAAGGGTGCATGACTTGATTAAAACAAAAAAATTAACATAAGAATTAAGTGGTATGTATGTAAATTTCCCTACAAAAATGATGGGTGACAATGCATCGGTTGCCCGAAGAGAGTATCTCTCGGCCATCCATGACGCAAATGCCTCGCATCAAATCTCTGAAGGTCTCTCTTTCACATATGTAATTGCATAAAAATTGTGCTACGTTTGTAAATTTCCTTAAAAAAATTGATGGGCGGCACATCATCGGTGGAGGATCTCTTGGTCATCCATGATGCAATTGCTTAACATCAGATTTCTCTCTCTCACTCTGTCTTATACATACATACATACATATATGATGAGTAGCACAATTAAAATTCACAACCATCACATTTAGTTAGGAGGCCTTGTAAAAAATGGAAAAAATATTACATCAGGACTCCGCACGTAATGAAATTATGCTGTGGAGGTGATCGACCCGATAACACAAGAGAATATTCCCCTCGTGTTATTCAGGTGTTATTGTGTGTTATTCAGATGTTATTGTGTTCTAAGAATATTCCCGGAATTATAATAACACAATAACACATCAATAATATTTGATGTTAATACATGAGAAAATTGATATGTTAATACATGAGAGTTTTGTGGTATATATGTGAATTTTTCTAAAAAAATTATTGCCTAAAGAAAGGATCTCGACCATCCATGATGCAGTTGTAAAACATCAAATCTCTCTCTCTCTCTCTCTCCCTCTCTCTCATGTAATACATAAAAATTGTATGGTATATATGTAATTTTTTCTAAAATTTGATGGATGATCATGCATCGATTGCCTGAAGAGAGGTTCCCTAAGCGATCCTTGTAATTGCTTAACATCGGAGATCTCTCTGTATCTCTCTCTCTATGTATATCTATGTGGGTGTGTGTGTATGATGATGATGAGTAGCCCAATGACAATAATTCCAACCATAATTATATATGGATGATGATGAGCAACCTGATCAAAATTAGTTAGGAGGCTTCGTCAGTGATAATGACATAAAATTTTTGATATCTTAAAACAAAATAAATGTGTGATAGTACGTAAACTTCTCTTTAAAAATTGATGGGTGGTACTATATATATATATATAT